>JAHDVE020011174.1:0-75818 GCA_022606495.2 Halesus radiatus
GACCGTCGAGAGGGCGTCTTAGGGTGTTGCAGCGTTACTGTCTCCTAGAACGGTTGAATGTATGCTGCAGTATTTTTAATATTTATTACAAAAAAAATTCAAAATTATAACATAACACATGATATGCATGATTTTTTTTTTACTTGTTATTATTCTACTCTCCATAAGTTGAGCTCCAATAGTTCGTGGTTATGGGAGGAGTATTTACAAACATAAGATAAAATGAATACATAGTTAGAGTAGGTGATATGAAAGTAAAATTAAAAACTTATTAAATAAATACAAACGTAAATCAATAAAACACTTTTAGACTAATAATAATAATTAACTAAATAGTAATTTATACGCTAGATAGTAAACCACTAACCAATAATTAATTTATAAATCGTAAACCACTAACCAATAAGTAATTTATACGCTAGATTATTAGGAGTACAATATATCATTACCTAAGTTCAGGGAATTAATTTACTTTTTAAATTGTTTATATTTCAAAGTTTCGGTTATACTAATTTTGTTTTTAGATAATAATATATTGAACCATTTCTTTCTAAATTTGATGTAAGGCGTTTCTTTTATACAGTTCGGTAATAGATCATACATTGAATTTCCAAGAAAGTCCAAGAATCATTTGGATCCGATTCAAAATCGGTTTGACAAGGGTGTTTTTTGTTGTTTGCTATACTCCTATTAATTCTGAAAGCGATGAAGTGAATTTTTGGACTGGCATCAGAGATGTAATGGTACTAAAAAAATTGAACGAAAGGATTATAATGGAAGGGGACTTAAATGGGTGGGTGGAAATTAGACGGGATGGATTTGAATCGGCTTTAGGTATGTATGGGGATAAAAGAACGAATGACAATGGTAACAGAATACTAGAAGTTTGCTTAGAGTGGAACCTTTTTGTATCGAATACCTTCTTCGATTATAAAGGTATCCACCAATATACGTGGGAAAGAGGAAATGAGAGGTCAATTATTGATTTCGTGGTAATTGACTGTAGGTTGAGAGCCATTACCGAAGAAACAAGAGTCTTCAGCGGGGCTGAGGTTGAAACCGACCACTTCCTGGTTGTGTCGAGAGTAAACCTCTTCCCCGGCTGGCGCTCTAAAGTGAAAACGGTGTCGACTCCAACAAGAGTCAAAATATAAAAACTACAAAACGATATTGTGAGAAGTAAGTATGAGAGTTGTGTAGAGATGAGATTGAATGAGATGGAAATGAACGATCTAAATATAGACGAAACATGGAACCACATAAAAGTGAGTCTCTGTGAATCTGCTAGAGAAGAAGAAAGCGTGGTTATATCTGATAGCGACTGGCAGTGCTCCTAGTGAAGAGCGAAATAAAGCGAAAGAAGTATACAAGGGATGTAAGAAAGAAACGTCTGGAAGAGGAAGAAGGAATCAAAATGACAAAACACTTCCAGGAAAATATTAAACTGTTTTGGAAGGAGGTCCAAAAGTCCCGAAATGGTCCAGAAAGCGGATGTATGAAAGTGATAAAATCAAAACATGGAAAAATATTAACGAATGAAAAAGAAATAAAAGTGATTTTTTTATTTTTTAAACTATAATGTCAAATCACCAAGTTACCGCTTCATATGAAAATATAAATAAAAGTGAGATGGATGAAAGACTTTGAAGAGGTTTTTGAAAGCAACCCGACTGATAGTGGTCCCAGTGGTGAATCAGGTATGAATGACGATGGCGTGAATGATCCCAAAATCAGCATGGATGAAATAAAAGAGCGATTAAATGTATGAAGAATGGTAAGACTGTTGGTTTCGACAATATTGCTGCTGAATACTTTAAATGAGATAACCGTTTAATTCTCACATGGTTATGCAAGCTTTTTAACCAGTGTTTAGAGGATAATTACACGCCATTAGATTGGAGGAGGGCTTTGATCATGCTTCTATAGAAAGGTAAAGGGTCACGCATGGAATGTGGAAATTACAGGGCTATAAGCCTGCTAAGTTCGGTTGGAAAGCTGTATGGTAGGATATTGATAGAAAGGGTACAAACGAAAACAAAAAATAAAATATGGGATGTGCAAGGTGAATTTATGAGCGAAAGGGGGTGTATGGATCAGATTTTCTCGTTGCGTATGCTAACAGAGAAGTTTCTGGCAAAAAACCAGAAACTCTTCTGTGCCTTTGTAGATCTACAAAAAGCGTACGACCGAGTTGATGGGAAAAAAATATGGACGGTATTGTCCAAGTATGGAGTAAACACGAATCTCATGCTGGCAATCGCGTCTCTGTACGAGGAAAGCGTTGCATGTGTTAGGGTAAACGGTGATTTTACGAAGTGGTTTGACATCACAAAAGGTGTTAAGCAAGACTGCGTAATGTCACCGTGGTTATTCAATCTATTCATGGATAATTGTATGTAAGAGTTGAAAGAGGTGGGCTTGAGCGCGAAAAAGAGTAATCTGAAAGTACGTTGCCTGTTGTATGCTAATGATGCGGTGCTGATTGATAACAGTATGGAAGACTTACAGTCCCTCGTATCAAGAATGAATGAAGTATGCGAGCCAATGATGAATGTGAGTAGGTCTAAAGTCATGGTGTTTGAAAGAGAGAGTAAAAAAACAGTGTGCAATATAATTGTGAATGACGAATACTTGGAACAGGTCGATGAGTTTGTATGTTTGGGAAATATGTTTACGAGAGATGGAAAGACTGATTGGGATATTGAAAGAAGGGTGAATGCAGGAAACTTCACTAACGGAGGACTGAACGCGGTTGGCGCTAACAAAAAGTTGTCCAAAGAAGCGAAACTAGCAGTCCACAATGGAGTGCTGATACCAACCCTGATGTATGGCAGTGAGGCATGGAATTGGCAGAGGAAGTATGAAGGTAAAGTAAATGCCATAAAAATAAAACCATGCATGATCGTGTGAAAAATATTGAAATTCATAAAGAATGCAAGGCTGATGTAAGCGTAATGAGAAAGGGCGTGATGGTTGGTTAGTTAGTTAAATTCTAGTTAAATTACCCGGCATTGCCAAGAGTTTTGAATGGTTAAGATAAGGGTTTTAAGGTTATAATGAATTACCCCTATCCCTACACCTACTCCTACACCAACACAGTAATTTTCGTCTAATTTAGAAGTGTGGAAAATTTCATCAAGAAATACCAAAACTCTGCTTTAAGGTGTGAAAGCAATGACATGTAGTCCATAAAGGCTGTAAGCCGTGCTTATCCCAAGAAAAACAAACCAAATAAAAAAGAAGATAAAAAACGGGCGAATTTTTTTTTTAATTTTAAAAAGGTAAAAAATTGCAGTGATCAAACATTCAATGTCCAATCCATACCTGAACTGGAAAACTGCAGACAGTCTAACTTTGGTCATAAATCACTCCACGCCACTGGGTGGGAGAGGGAGAAGGGGGTGGTTTTTAGAAATCTCATGTAGACAGTAGTAACCTTCGTGTTTTGAAAGTGTAGTATGCAAAAATTAATCAAGTTCGGAATAAAACTCTAGATTTACTCGTATATTTAAAAAAAATACGAACCCACCCTCTTATACACACTCTCTTTTACATAGATAGATAGATTGTTTTAATATGAATTTAACTATAATAATATGTACTATGTTTGATTTAACCGCCCGTCCTTTGGGTTATTATTAAAAAAATAGATATAAAAACTTCCTTTTTTTTTCATTAGATTTCGCAATAACAATACATGTTTACAATATACCAACTTGTATGGGAGAAACGAAAATACCCGAACACATCCGTTACATTCGGCTGACCTCGAAATTCTAAACGAGATAACGCAGAAACAAACTTGACATATACGAATGTTATGTGGATTTCGAGTATGGTTTTTTCTACCTGAACGTACGGGATATGGCTAGTCGCGTTCGGGTGATAATATAGCGGCCGTATCACGTACGTTCGTTTGGGTGGGGCGGTTTTAAACCACTTCAATTTAATATAATGATCGACCAGTTCTACACAGATAATACCATATATAAGATATTAAAAATAAATAAAATATATATAGGATCATAAATTATGCCACTCAGGTATTTACAAACTATGCTGCAATAACTGTCCTTCGTTCTACATACTCGTAGGTAAGACGTCCCTTAATGCTTACATTATAGTCACGGAACACTTTAGATATTTATATGACAATTCTTTTTCAGAGTTTGCTAATCATTTCATTTCAATCGATTATATTTTTAATTAAAATTCAGGGATTCAAATTCTTCACCGTTTGGTAAATAATTTTGATAATTTAGAAGCACTCAAAATTATAAAATCACTAAATATTAAATCTAACATATTGAATAACCATGGAAATTTATCATATAGTCCTCTTTTAGATATTTTTCCAATGAATCGCTTTGTTCCTCCACAAAACCCCCTAATTACCCCTTCCCCTTTGATCGGCTCCCACTCCAACACATAAATATTCATATATGTCTGTTATTAATTTGTATATTATATTAGTGCTAATATAATCCTGACGGCGGAAGGGTACTTCCGTAAACGGTCGATCACTATTTTTTATTGTTTATTTACGGACCGATGTCCAATTACACAAAATACGTTATACGAAATGAAATAAACAAGAGCTACAGAAAAGAACAGCACATACATAATACAAGAATGAAGCAATGACAAATAGAGGAAAAATATATACATTTGAGAGAACATTCAATTCAAAGCCTTAACATAGTTTTAGTAGAGTCCATGATTTTAAAAATTCTAAATGATAATCTTCGAGTTCTAATTTCGTAAAGTCCTATAAAAATCATTCAGACTGCTACCAAAAATTTCAAGACCCTGGCTTGAGTTAACAAATCTCGTCATTCTGGATAGTGGAGAATGGCACCCATAATTAGTAGGGTGTTTATTGAGGAAAAGCTATTGATTATTTCTGAGTCCACGGCAAGGATAGTCTAGGCGCCCCCGTGGCTGCCGGCTGTGTTTTATAGTCGCTCCTGATTTATCTCGGAAATATTAGGAAGTTATTAATTTTCCCAGTGTAAAAATAGCATAAAAAAACCGCAATAATTTTTAGGTTACATTTATAAAAACCATATAATTTTAGTGTGTCCGTTTCGGGCTTAAATCAAGTTTATAATAAAAAATCAAATAAAAACCCAAATATTTTAAGTTCAAATCTGTCACGTTGTTCTAAATTAACCCAAAAAAATCGGTCATCGGCCGAAGGCGTTCGCCACATGTGCTTGTTAAAAGACCTTTGCCTGTTAAAAGTGTCCCAGAGTGAATGATTTACAATGTTATTTTTTGAACTATGGTGATTGTAAACAATATACGACCGAGCTAGACAACTCAAACTCAAACTTAATGGTGAATGTGCTATTTTGGAGGCTTTAATAGCTGCAAAGATATAATTGTATAACCTTGAACGTTGTACCCCAACCGCAATCCGCAAAATTAGATTTCATGGCTACCGAGAAAGGCGCAATAGGAAATAAAAACATTTGACGAGAAGATCTTCTGCTGTCACGGCGACCTGAGTTCTGACCTCCAGTTCACGGAGCAGATCCGGTGCATCATGCGGCCCACGGACGTGCCCGACAAGGTTGCTCTGCGACCTGCTGTGGCCCGACCCCGACAAGGATACCACCGGCTGGGGCGAGAAATAGACGACACGCTGGTGTACTCTTTCCAGATCCTGAAGCCGGCCGACGAGCGCCACCTGGCGTACGGGCAAACCAACACCAAGCGTCCCGTCACCAACAAAGACAAAGAAGATTGGAAGAAAGGATCAGTACCCCCGGCCCCAGTCCCCACCCGCCGCCCAACTTCACATAACTCCTATCATTTGTATTAGCGTCTTGCAATATATCATAAGGAATAAATACAGTTAGCTTCTTTTTTTTTCAATTAAACATGTATGAAAACTTAGACCAAGCCGTATTTAATTTTGATAATCTAACTGCATCTCTTTATATGGTCTATAAATAATGTGTAATGATAGTGTCCAAAAAAATAAATAAAAATTAATTAATATAGGAATAATGTAAGAATAGGAAGTAAGATTTGTACAGCGCCCTTGAGGTGATTTTTCACAAAAACGGCGCTATAAAAATCATCCGATTATTATTAAGGAATGTTGAACTGAATAAATTGCGACAAAGAAGGTTAAATTGAAGTGGTTTAAAACAAATGTATGAGTTCATGTTATAATTAAGGCAGCCACAAATTAAATGTTTTTTAAGAATATGGAATAAGTTTTCTTTGTTCATTTTTTTTGTAATTTCGTAAGTCTTAGAATTAGAGTAAATAATTATCCGGCGCGTTATTCAGATGGAAATAAATCCAACTTTTAAGGGCCCCAAAGTTGATAAAAGGAATTTCACGAAACAATGTTTTAGACCTTGAAATTATTATTGTTTCCAGGCAAAATTATCACAGAATCTTTAATAATTTATTCGCAAATCAAAGAAATGGTTCAACAAAATAATTTTAATTGACAGAGTTTGTTAAGTAGATTTTGGACGAATCGGTTTGTTTGGGATAGAGAGTATCGATCGTACTTCTAAAAACAAAATTTTCAAGACCTTTGAATTACTAGCAACTCTGGTGTATTTTTGGACTTTGAGGTAAAACGGGTTTCGGTGGTACATTGTAAAAAATTATTTCATATTAAATCGGGGTTGTCATGCTCAATAAGGAACTCCATTGGAAAATATAATGGCTTTAAAAATATATGTTCATATAGATCAGCAAACACCGATTCTGAATATATAACTTTTAATATATATAATTATACGTAGAATTTATAAATCGTTATTGAAAAGTGAATAAAAAATCATTTAATCAAAATACCTTGTTATGTTAGTACCATTCCACCAGAGTGGAAGATACTCTCAGTATCGCCTTGGTGAAATACCACCCATTCAGAATTGAAACGTTGCTTGAAATGGCTTTTTTGGTGACCAGATCTGATTAGCCCGGTATTTTCCCCACCTTCCTCTTCCCCTTCCCCTCGTCAATACCTTCAGCCTCACAACATTACCCAACTCGTGTGCAGTATTCTTATAAAAAATTGCATTTGGAACATCTGACGTATCGTGTGTATTTTGTTTTTGGATTAGTATAGACATTTTTATTTTTCGATTTTGTTTTGTATTTCAAATACTCGCATATGCTTTTTTAGTTTTGGCAAAATCATAACTCAATTTGGGTGACTTTAACCTCTAAAATTGTTGTTCAATATAAAAAAAACACTATTATTAATGAAAGATATTGCAGTATTAATGAGCAAACATATTATCAGTACGAATATTATGATAATGTTAATGCTTAATACTATTACTATTCATTGAGTTGAAGTTTCCGAAAAGGTACATTATTTTATTACTTATATTTAGTTATAATTTACCATGAATAGAATATAAAATTATGGACGGTAAAACTGATCCTTGTTTTGAAACTGATCAAAACCAACTGGCTATAGATTTGGAGCGTTTTGGCGACCTTTGAAAAATCGAAAATTATTTTAATTATAAAAACTAACATTAGAAAAAAAAAACAAATATACTGGAATTTAAGTTCGAACGTCATTATTTTTTTTAATTAAAAAAAAGACTGGAGTTCCTTTTTCCCACAGTAATGACAAATTAATTTCCCGGTCCATCTAATCGTTTCATCGAATTCAGCAGTTTTGTTGTCTGACATTTGACAAAAATGACTTTTGAAAATTATATATTAACAGATATAAATTAATAGATATTTTGAAAATCACAAAGTCACTTGAAAGTAAGTGAAATAAAATAAATTCACTGCATAAATGCCCACTTTTTATAAATCGTTCTAGAAACCCAACATTGTGTATTTCTGTTAATTATACTAAAAGCGATGTTTTAACGGTCTAGTGCAGTTTTAATGGATGGAATTTTGAAAATTCGTTTCATTACAAATTCTAATACAACTCAAATATTTTCCGTTCAAATTCTCGTGTTCATCCGTAACTATGATCCTTTGAAGATTTAATTAAAAACAAACATCAATTTCATTCATGATGACTTTCAGATTTTTTATAAACATTAACTGCATGGCAGTGAGGCATGGCACTGGGAGAGGTAGGATGAAAGGAGACTGAATGTTGTAGAAATGAGATCCCTGGGATGAATGTGTGGTAAAACCGTGTACGATCGTGTGAAAAATGTTGAGATTCGTAAAGAATGCAAGGCTGGTGTAAGCGTAATGAGTAAGATTAATCTTAATTTCTTAAGAAAGGTATGCTTAGATGGTTCGGGCATGTAGAGCGAATGAACAAAGAAAGGAGTGTAAAGAGAATATATGAAGCGAATGTGAATGGTAGAAGAAGCCGCGGATGCCCGAGGTAGACATGGCACGATCGAGTGAATCAAATAATTGATTCGGGCTATGTCAAAAGTCGGAATAACATAAGAGAATGTATTAGACGTTGTATGAATGTGAATGGAGCAATAAGTGTATGCCAAGATCGAGTTGTTTGGCGGTCCGTCCTCTCTGCATACCCCTGTGGAGAAACGACGTGATGGTTAGTTAGTTAACTCCATGCAGGAAGCCCTGAGGTAAATAATCTTCCTCAGGGCCTATGTCAACTTTGGGGAAGCTGTGTCGAGGATATTTTTAAGGAAAGGAAAAAGTACTAGGGTAGCGGACGAATTTATTCATCCCTCCCACTGCGGTGCAAAGCGACGGGTCGTTAGTCCGGCTGGGGTGGTTAAATAGTCTCCCTTAACCGGCCACTCCCATTCCGCCGCCAAGATCTGGATAAAGCCCACCCTACGAACCCTGGCTAAACTAAATAACTAACGACCCGTTTTCATGTGGCAAATGTCAACTGTGTACTGTTGTTGGGTAATAACTCTGTGTAATTATGTTTTTTTTTAGTTTTTTTTTTTTTATTAGCGACTATATGAAAATACAAAACATGGAGTAGGTATAAAAATGATTACAGAATAACAGTTTATATAAAATGGTACACTAATTAATATATTTTGTTTATTTATATATATTTTACTTAGTCCTCCTCACTAGGGGGTCCTGTGTTGAGACGGACTAGCGTTATTTACTTTGATGTCATCTAATTAAGTGCGTCTTCTTTATCGTTTTTACTGCTATTTTTAAGGTTGTTTCATTGATATCTTTCAGCCAGACTTCTAATTCTTAACTTGCACTCGTTAAACTTTTCGATTTGTTTATTATTTGCGGGAAGGATGTTGTGGGGTATTGTTGCAAAATATATTTAGTTTCTTTGTCCGAATGTGGTTTTATAACTTGGAATGTTTTTTTATGTCATTTTGATTCGGTCTAGTGTCATTTTGATTCGGTCTAGTGTCATGGATTCGGTCTAGTGTCATGAATAGGGTCTAGTGGGGGTTCAGAATTTTTGAATGGTCTCAATTAATAGTATATTTTTAGCATATATTTGGTGCCTCAAAACTTTTGAAAATTTCTACCGAAGGCGTTCTTATGGGTACTTTAAGTATGGTCTTTATAATTCCTTTTGAAATGTATCCCATCCTATAATTCGACATTTGATTCGAGAATGACATAATGCGTGGTAGACTTTTTTTACATAATTTTAAATTACAACATTTCTTAGATTTTTAAAGAAATACACGCAAAAAATGACATGGAAAATAATTAGGTCTCAATAGCTAATAGTATTGTCCCTTGATGGCCCTTTGGAGACAGGATTCCATCAAATATCCACCATAAACCTATTAATTTTTCTTTTCTCTCTTAGTGAATGAAGTTATTTTGCATATTTTGCTGAGTAATCTTTTTATTTGTTTTTTTCTTCTCTTTTTCTTCCTATTATTTTACGTACCTATTGTTATTTTGTATTATGTACACTTATGGAACGTATTGCATTGCACTACCCCTGCATACCTTCCGGAATAAAGAACTATTATTAAACTTTTCTATTAGTTTTATATCTGGGAGAAAGACGTTATGTAGTTTTGCTGCAAAATATATATTGTTTCTTTGTCCGAATGTGGTTTTAAGACAGGAAAAGTTTTTTTATGTCATTCATTCCCGGGCTAAGAATAACGTGGCAATATTTTAAAATCTTCTACCATTTCTGGGTGGAAACCAGACGCGATGCTAACTCAGCCACTGACCGGTATATGTATACATTAGAGATATATACTTTCAGGCATATCTCGGTATATCTGTATTAAATCTGTATATCTCTTCAGTTGGTTTATGGTATACAAAAACCAGGCTTCATTAAAGTTTTCATAAAACATTTTAATTTTTAACTTATAATATTTTTCCGTTTAAAAACATTTTAAATGAGTTTCTTATCTCTTTGTATTTGGTACATATTTCCTATTACATCTGGCGCTCTGTGGCTGCCGGTGGCGTTTTATTTCGCTCTTACTGTATCTTAAATATATTCGGAAGTTCTTAATTTTTCTGGTGTAAAAATAGCTTATAATAACCGCAATAATTTTTAGGTTACATTTATAAAAAAATATATAATTTTTATGTTGCCATCTCGGACTTAAATCAAGTTTATAATAAAAACCCAAATATTTAAAGTTCAAATCTGCTACGGTGTTCTAAAACTAACTAAACTAACGCAGTGGTCGAGGGTCGCTCGCCACATGTGCGATGGGCTAGTGAAGTGAAGTGCGCAAAGTGATTTATTTATTTACGACGTGTTTTCTTTAGGCTATGGTTGTAAAAAATATCGTATACGACCGGGGCACATTACTCAAACTTAATAATGATGAAAGTGTTGTTTTAGACCCTTTAGTAGCTGCAAAGATATCGTTCTATAACCTTGAACGTGGTAACACAACCCGTAAAATTAGATTTCGTGGTTGTCGAGCAGGGCGCAATAGGAAAAAACACGTGTGTTTTAGAATTGAACAACCCATGGAAAAAATAACGACTTCGTCATTAGCAGAACAGGGAAACGTTTCATCGCAAATCCTATTGAATCTTGGGAGAGAAAATAATAATAATAATAATATAGTAAAAACACGTTTACAACGGCATGCTAACTCAAAGAGCAGACAACTAGGCATAGGATGTTGGAATGTCAGATCTCTCAACAACAAAGTTGATGAGGTAGGGGAGATTTTCAACGAACAGAATCTGCATATCCTGGCCATAACTGAAACCTGGCATGAAAACGGCGAATCTTTTTCAATAAAGAGACTGCGAGCCTTAGGATACATGGTGCTTGAAGAAGCCCGACCTAAATCAACGATTTCTGGGAATGACAATATCTTTAGCTTATCACGGGGGTATCGCGATTTTAGCTCGCCAAGGCTTGCGTTTGACAAAGGTGTCCATAGGTGCGTACCTAACTTTTGAATATCTAGGATGCAGAGTTTCCTCTGCAGGGGCGTCATTCATTTTATGTACACTATACCGGCCGGGTTCAAAACAAATCACCGCGGACTTTTTTATAGAACTGTCCTGTTTTCTTGAGCGGTTTGTAGGACTTTCCGATAATATATTCATAACTGGAGATATCAACATCCATCTAGAGCGCCTGCAGTCACCCAACACTGTTAAATTTACTGACCTCTTAGAGTGCTTCGGATGCCGTCAATGGGTCAGCGACCCAACTCACGATGCAGGTGGGACTTTGGATATTTTTGTTTCAAAGTCATGCGGCCCGTCCCTGGTGGCAGATAGCGTGGATGTGGGGTTATCAGATCACCGGCTAATTCGCACTGAGATCGATTTTAACCCACCGAAAATCCCTTACGTAACTATCTCATCAAGAGCATGGCGTAGTTTTAACTTTGACGACTTCCTCATAGATCTAAAGGCCTCTCCGCTTTGCACACAAAGCGCTTGGGAAACAGAATCCCCTACCAAACTGGCAGATGATTACAACACCGTACTCTCAACCCTTTTAAATAAATATGCTCCAACTTCTACAAAAACTCGGCGACTTCGAAAATCAGACGACTGGTTTGATGACGAATGTCGAAATCAGAAGAGAGTAATGCGGAAATTGGAGAGGTCCTACAGAGAGTCAGGGGTTACCTCACGAAACGATTGGATACAGGCTCAAAAAGAGTACACAATCTTAATTCGTTCAAAAAGGTCTGAATATTGGACAAATAGGATTCACTCAGAACGTATAAATCCGCGTCGCCTTTGGAACTCGGTTAAGACAGTTGTTGCCGATGTTCGTGCAGAAAATACAACTGACATCGCTCCGGATATCTTTTCCAAGTTTTTTCTCGAAAAAATTGAGTCCATACGCGCGCTAACAATCGCCGCCCCACCGCCATCTTTTACAAAAAATAATGGCGGAACCTTATCTGCCTTCAAATCTACAACCCTCGAAGAAGTGGGGAAGTTAATACTCGCTTCACCGAACAAACAGTGCGCACTCGATCCTATACCAACATGGTTACTAAAGAAGTGTTGCAATGAATTAGCTCCATTCCTAGTTCAACTCTTTAATAAGTCATTTAACATTGGTGATTTTCCAAAATCACTAAAAGCAGCTGTCGTAACTCCATTATTAAAAAAACCGCAATTGGACGCTGAAGATCTTTCAAATTATCGACCCGTTTCAAATCTTCCATTTATATCTAAAATCTTAGAAAAATTACTGCTGTACAAATAATAAGTCACTTAAATTTAAATAAATTGTTAACTAAATATCAATCTGCATACAGAAGGTTCCACTCAACGGAAACTGGATTACTACGCGTTGTGTCGGATATAACTCTGGCCATAGAGTCGGGTAAGCTGGCACTTCTTTCAGTCTTAGACATGAGTGCCGCTTTTTATACGATTGACCACGATTTTCTTATCACACGTTTAGAAGAATCCTTTGGTTTAAACGGTGGCGTTAAGAATTGGCTGACATCGTATTTAACCAATCGTTTACAAGCAGTGAAGATAGGGCAAAACCAATCAAAATATGCAACCCTTTCATCTGGAGTACCCCAGGGGTCCGTTCTGGGTCCTCTACTTTTCATCATTTTCACAAATGATGTAGCTAAAATAATAGAATCGTTCGGTCTTCAATCCCACTGCTATGCTGACGACCAGCAAGTTTATTTCTACTACTTACCAGAAGAAATAGACAGACTAAAAACTCGCTGAGTGTCTTGAAGCAATAACTCGCTGGATGACCTCAAATAGATTGAAGCTGAATCCGTCAAAAACTGAGTTTCTCTGGACCGCCACAAGCAGATGTCAGCATATTATTGATAACTCCCCAATAAATATTTCGGGAAGTGACATTACTCCCAAGACGTGTGTTAAATTACTCGGTGTCAATCTGGATGCAGACTTTTCCCTTAAAAGTCAAGTAAACAGAACTGTAAGTACAGGGTTCTTTCAACTAAGGCAAATAAAAGCAGTCCGGAGAAACCTGCCAACAGAGGCAACTAAACTGCTTGTCAATTCGTACGTTGTGTTACGTCTAGATTACTGCAACGGAATATATGCGAGTCTCCCAAATACCAAATTAACACATTGCGATCAGTATTCAACGCTGCAGCAAGACTTATCACCGGCGTATCTAAATATTCTCACATTTCAGAGCATCTCAAAAATCTACACTGGCTCAAATGTCCTGAAAGAATCCAGTTCAAGCTCTGCTGGATGGTATTTAAGTCACTTAACGGAATGGCTCCGGCTTACTTATCAGAACTGTGTATTCCCGAAAATACCAACCCACGACAGTCCACCCTTAGGTCAGCAGCGTCATCAGCTATCGGCAGGTTGAAGGAACCAAAGCGCACACCTAATACTAAGTTCGGTGATCGTGCTTTCGGAGTGTCAGGACCTAAAGCCTGGAATGAACTACCGCATGACTTAAGAATTATCAAAGACTCAACAGAATTCAGAAGTAAACTTAAAACACATCTTTTCAGACAATCGTATCCATAAATTCACCTGTAAATTGCTTAGCTAGGCTGGCCGGTTAGTACTTACCTAAAGTCATTAAATAAAATAAAAATATAATTAAAAATTCACGCATCGGTGCGCAAATGCGTCCACAGCCCGCAACACTGTAAACATCCAAAGTGTAAAATAAAAAAATAAAAAATAAATAAATAAAAACGTTAATATTTATTAAAAGCTTCTTACGCCGAGTAAAGTAATTTTATAGATATTTTCGAGTCCTAAATTCATTTTATGAATACTTTTCAGTCCTAAAAATTAATACCAATAATTCAATAAATACCAACTCTTCTTGTGCCACCGATCATCTAATAAATGTAACATCAATAGAAAAGGAGAAACAAATAACCATGTAAAACTATCATCTCTATAATTAAATTTTTTTCTAAAACTGTGTTCATCTGAAGCGACCTGCCAGGTAAGTATGTTTTTCTGTATCTGTCTGTACATAATTGGTTAAGAAATATTTGTACAGCGCCCTTGAGGTGATTTTTCACAAAAACGGCGCTATACAAATCATCCAACTATTATTATTATTATTATTAACTGCCTTAATTATTACGGCTCTACCGCTGAGAATTCCTTTGTAAACTTTCTTTCAGTTGTTACATGTATCGTTAGCATGTAACGAAAAGTGGACAAGTCAAATATATTTTTGATTTTTTTAAAATTAATTACTTTCCTACTTTCATCACTTATTATAAATTTTTGTTTATGTTTGTAATTTGTTATATTTTCTTTCTTATTATTTGTCTATACTTGTCATTATTTTTAGTATATTGTTTATTCTGATGATGGGAGCTTTGCTTCTGAAACATGTAGATATTTATAAATATTAAAAACAGTGCTTTACAAAGTAATTATTTATTCAATGGTAATTTTTTAATTTATTAAAAAAAATGTGACCTTACCCAGTACCACGCTCTAAGGTCACATTGTATACGGTTTTGTATAGGAATTATATATATATATATATTTTGTATTTAAAGTGAATTTAAATGTAAATACATATTACATGTAAGTATGCCGGGTTGTTCGTAACCTGGTGATTTTTGGCTTCATTTCTTAATAAAGGCAACCTAATACGTAGTCATCCACATTTTTTGAGAATCCTGAGAGAACGATATCTAAGAAAAACTCGATACAATGACGTCCTAACCCGATGTCCATCTCAGTAGGTGAAATCTGTCCAATAAATATATTTTTTAATATAAACAGACTCACCTTAAATTTGATTTTTCTTTCGGGACGCGATTTTCAGGTACTCGTAACTAAAGCAGTATTTGAATGTAGAGAGTAGGAAGGGACTACCGCTTTGGTGTCTGCCCGCCTGTTGTGTTGTGTGTCGTGTAGTGCATGATGGAAGGGCGGGGACGGATCGATGTGACGATATTCACCAGGTAGGCGGCTAACCGCCCGTCACATGAGTACACTGTGCACCGTGCACGGGTTACGTATTACTGATTACCGACCGACGACGCTTCATCGCGTGGGATTTCAAATCGCGGCAAACTCTGCTAGAGCTTGGCAAAACTAAACAATGCGCCTGGCCTTTCGTGTACTGCTCAACTTTGCCCAAGTTATTCGGAAATCCAGAAAGATGATAGGGGATTTTTTCAAGTTGACCCCACTTCCTACCAAAATCGGTTTCTGCGCATCGGCCATCAGGCGCATTCTATTGTTTGTCAAGCTCTACCGAATAAGATTTGAGATTTTATTGCCCTCAACCCGGGCGTTTATTACATTTTCCTCTTGCATAATTAATTATCGGCCTCATTAGACGGACTGATTAACAATTCTTAAGTTTTTAATGGTTTACACTACAATTTTTTATTTATTAATATGAGTACCGCACAAGTCTCAACTGTCTGGAAATAAGATTATGAAATACCCAATTGGGGTATGTTGTGAGGCTGAAGGTATAAGAGGGAAGGAATGGAGTGGGACAGAGGAAGGTGGGGAAGTATCTGGCTATTCAGATCTGGTCACCAGACACGTTTAAAATCATTTCAAGCAACGTTTAGATTCTGAGTGGTGGTCCTTTACCTGGGCGATGCTGAGAGTATCTACCACTCTATATCGAATATAACGATGGCTCAGTATTAAACTGCAACAAGTCAAAATCTGTTCTTTTGAGATAATCAATATTTTGTATATTATGAATCAATTCTAAATAAAATTGAGACGGCTTGCTTTTTTATTGATTTTAATGATTTTATTTACCCCTACTCAATTTTAATTTTTATCGGTTTTGAAATTATTAATATTTAATACGATCTACAAAGAAACAGTTCAAAGCGGCGAAATATACTTTCGATTATTTCAATTCTAGTTCATTCTCTAAACGATAATTTCGAAATGCATCTCGATAATGGTCATCACTACCGAACACCGGATACAAGTATCCACGCTTTGACTTCAGAGAACCTCCCGTAATAAGCCATCCAACGCTTTTTATTACCCCTCGGAGTGTGCCCGGTAACACTTCATTATTGGAGTCAGAGAATTGCAGCCAAGACGGCTGCCACTGGAAACTTTGTCCGTAGCTGAATTCCATTATTCAATTCGTATTATGATCCATTCAAATTCACACATGTGTTCGTCGCACACATTCACACAAAGTGCATGTGCGGTTTTGCAATGTGCGCTTGTGGGTACGCGTTTACAGAACGCTCGGGAACTTGACTCCCGAGTACCGCAATGCTCTCTCTTTGTGATTTTTTGCTCTATTTGAAGTCGCTTGCCATCATTTATTATATTTCTTAGGACTCTTATAATAATAATTGCTAATATGATTGTTTATATTATATTAAATATCAACTGAACCATTTTAAGCAACTTTACTATTCTGTTTTCGAGGCTTGGCTTTGAAATCTACGTGTCTAGTATGAGTGCAGTTCTGCAGAGTTTTTCCGGGCTGCAGCCTACCTACGGCGGTAAGACTACCCCGATAATAGCCAAATTCTGATAGGAGAGGGCACCAGAACAAGACGAAGAGTTGAGAGCAGGGGTATATCACTGATACATATCGTGATATTTATTGCCGATGTAACATATCAACGATATGTACAATTGAGGTGTCTTTATTTTACGGGATATTCCCGCGTTTCTCCATGTTTAACTTTACTGGGATCCGGACACCGTCTACTAAATTAATTTTAGATTTAATTTTTTTTTGTTTATTTCTAAAGTTTCTAACAGCCGTTCTCCCCAACTTTTCGAATGATCAATCTGAGCCACCGATCAGCCAAGTGTTTTGTTAAGTATTCGCTCTATTTGACTGTCTCCAAACATTTTTTATCTTTGAACTTCCTAAATTGTCTATGAAGGACTCGCCTACTTCTATGGAAAATATAATTGTACCCCCACACGTTCATAGTCAATAAAATGACATCAAAGTAAAAACTTTCAATGTTAAATTAACGTAGACGAGTTAATTTTGTATTTATTATGAATGCATATTATTTGTCAAATATTGTAATACAAACACCAACATTTTATATTTAAAAACGTATATGTTAAAAATAAAGTGTTAGCTTGACTTTTACTAAAATGCCGCGAAAACGGAAGTAGACTTTTTTGACATTTGTCCTTCGTACGTTCTTTCAATTTTCAATCAATAATGATCAATAATATTTTCATCGTCCCTGTCTTCATATTCGCTGTCCATACCCGCTATTCGTATCACATTAAAAATATCTTCATTTTCGCTCTCCATATTCAAAATTGTCAATACACAATAGATACAAAAAATAGTTCGCGAAACGAATGACGTTTGACCATAGATATCTAAGACATTTGACGTTTACGCTGTCATTTGACACTTTTTATAACTAGTCGTTTACTGAGGAGAACTTTAATCCACAAAAATCGATAACTTAAGATGATCGTAAGTTTGACTGAGAATTTCGTTGGGAAAGGCGAATTTGTGCATTTGAACAGTGCTGAGGTAAAATTTCGGCTCAGCAGTTGCTCAGTAAGGTTGGGAATAACGGCCGTAAGGCGCACAATTGTATTAATATGTATTAATATTTAAATGTTTAATTTTTTTTTCTTTATTTGTATAAATGATTAGCGAACCCGGAATAGTTATTATTTCGTAAACAGAGTTCATGTTCCCTAATTCTAGTTTTAAAATTTCTAGCGGTTAATAAACAATAAATACAAAAAATCATAAACATCACTAAACCGATGCGGTCGTTATTCTGGATACGATAATTTAAAAAGGTGGTCTTTAGTTTTGATCTGAATTCAGTAGAGCTGTCAATCTTTCGCAAATGTGAAGGGAGTTTGTTCCAAGCCGTTGGGCCTGCTCCTGTAAAAGCTCGATCTCTGAAATTGGTATCAGGATTGCGTTTAGATACCAAGAGTCTTCCTATGGCTGTTGAAGATGCTGATTGAAGAGTTGATTGCCTGGTATTTACATTGTTTGGAGTGCACAGTTCCAACAAGTAGGGTGGCGCCATGTCATGCATCGCCTTAAAGACCACCCAGCATAGGTTGAATTGGATCCTCTCGTGAAATTTAAGCCAATGAAGGTTCCGTAGATGTTGAGATATGTGGGAGTATTTAGAAACGCCTGTTATAAGCCTTGCTGCAGCATTTAAAACTGACTGAAATCTGTGTAAATTGTTGCAATAGTCAAGTCGTGATACAACGTAACAATCTGTAAACTTTAAAATGAAATCGTTACTTCTCGATGTTAACCTCCGACTTCTCTAATTCTACCTTACTCTAACAACCCTAGCCATCATGGAATCATTAGTTTTCAACCCATAACTCCACACTGAGTTATATCTATTCTATGTGAGTTTATATAATTATTTATAAGTGCCTACCTTTCCCATGTTTTCACCATTTCGCAAGACTATTTATGCCTTGTACCATTTACGAATGACAATTAACCTATGACTGTCGTATAGGGGTTGAACCCCACGTTGATAGAGTGGGGATATCCATTCGACAGTCCAACCTGTCGCGATATTCAAAAAAACTACATCCCGCATTATGTTGGTATCTGGACGTTAATTAAATCGCCATCTAGTGCGGTGCTTGTATTAATATTCCCCTGGCCGTGCATCGCATAATTAAAACAAACAATTACCCACCTTGCACGGTGACCTAATAATATTACTGCTGCATACAAATGAGGTATTAATGACCACCGCAATATTATTATTATTGCGAGGGAAAGAGGTTCGATAGTTAGTATAGCGTGGACTTAACCTAATTCTAATGTTGGCCGAAGCTAAGTTACCCTTATGTACGCCCGTAACTACCCCGAATTTAATCCTAGGGTTGTTTGTTTGTTTCGTCATACGTCATTAAGTTTATTTTTATTTTCGTTCAATTCGTTAACAGCCTTAAGATTTGGTCGTAAATCATGTATTATTATGAACAGCGCATTTCGAAGCAATTTCACACGACCTTTTCGCTTTGCTGTTTAAATGGGAAGCTATTTAATCGGCTTTCTATTAATTTTGTATTGCGATACGTGTTGCCTTGTGCAATTGTGCATTCGGGAGTCTTGCGGAAAATTGATCGTCACCCGTCTTGTAAATCGCGTTGAGACATTTATAAAAAGGGTTTCTTGTGTTACATTTTAAAGTAAGTGCGTAATGGTGATACTCTACCGTTTGTTACAATGCGGTGCTGCGTTATCTGATCTTACTGTCTGCAACCAGGCTAAGACGTCACTTCACGTATTATTAGTATGTACTGTGTCGGTATACGTAAAGCTAAGCCCCCGTACTATCGCGTGCCAGACCCGACGTGATCAACCGATCCGCGAGTAGTTATTAAATCGCACCACTGAGTAAAAAACACCACCTTGTTAAACTCGCAACGTTTCTTTTAATTACTCGGGTTTAATAGGTGACTTTTCACTGCGTGATTGGTGATTTTACGAACAAAAAACTTATCAGTACCTGGTAGGAAAAGTGACTTCAGCAAACTTTCGTATCATCCCCTGTTTCTGCTCGGAAATAACGTGAATGTCGTAGATGACCCCGGGGGTGCGTGTTTTCCTGGTAGCGTATGAATTATTACACCAGCTGAGAATTATTTAAAGTTCCACCTTGCGTACTAAGTTTTCACTCCTCTTTTATAACTAGTTCAGATATTGTCGTTATGTCGATTACTGGTAAATGTATAAGTAACGAGCTCCATAATCAAATGTCAGGGTATCCGTCACGAATTCTCCATTATGACATTATCAAATGTCACATAGTTTGGTCGGTATCCAGCAGAACTTCGAATTTCAAATGTTATTGTTTCCTAAAACAGGCCCCGTTCACATTGTTAGGTACTGAACTGAAAGGTATCTCTGAAAATTAGTTTTTCTAAATTTTTATTCCATTTTGACGAAACTCACAAAAGGCATTGTCCAGTTGTCACCATATTACTGATTACCACCAAATTTGGTCGTGGCTGAAATAATTCTAAAAAAAATTTCAAATTTTCGTTCAGGACTATTCTGATGGAACCCGCATTTGTCATTGATAATTTCTTTTAATACCTACTTCCTTTTTTTTCATGTTACTATGCGCTTGTAAATTTATTAACAACCTGTATTTTTATCGTGTAAAGCAGTTTTGAGGGCAATTTATACATTTTCTATTTGTTAACAGCTTGAGATTGTTAACATTGCAGTCGGTGGTGTCGTTAACATTTTTTTAAAGCAACCCCTCTCGGAGGCCAAATCAATAAATGCTATCAATTCTTATCATTCTGAAATTTTAATACCACATGCTTGTAATTTTGGGCGGCTGATTAAAAATAGATAGACAAACGTTTGTAGCGATACCCCGTCGTAATTTATAAAACAGATCGGAAAACATCAAATTTATTATGATCATTGAATCTGGAAATCCGAACGATTACTATTAAATATGAAATATCAAAACTCTCTTCTGCTACTTATATGTTTTCAACCACATCTCAAAGTGTACGCTTATGAAGCGGAACAAAATATAATAATAATAATAAATGTTAATTCCGGTATGTGGGGAGGTTAGTGCAGTCCCACACATTCTATATAAAACATAGCCCGTTGAAAGAAAGCTATTTTGCTGGGTTTAAGATCAAAGCAATAAATGTGGTTGATTTATATCGTTCGGAAAATCAGATAACAAACAAAATTTAGTCAAGAAATCTATTGGAATTTTTGTGAGACGGAAACCTTTAAAGTGCTTCAAACATAGATCTCAACAAAAAAAATCTGCATTTAAGGTTAAACCTCAAATTTCTGTCGTTTTAAGAATATGTAAAAAGCTTTTTATTTTAAATGATTGATTTAATACTCCGAAAACAAAATCCTAAAGTTTGTCGCTAAACCTTTTTGCAAAACAGAACAGAAAACGTTGGATATTTTTTACCTCAAACTTTATGATATTTTCTTTACCCTAGTGGGCCGTACGAAAAGGGTTGCGGGCCGCCGGTTGTGCATCGCTGGCGTAAAGTCTCATCGGGAGTGTATATAGATTGTAGTACCATTACGCAGCTGATGATACAATAGCTATAATATCGTGATGGAATCGTGAAAATCATTAATCAAGTATCAACGTCAATTTATTGTTTTCCAGATAAATTGATGGCAATTTATTTAATTTTACAAAAACAATGCAGATAAGTTGTTAATACATTTCTTGGAACTTCTAAGCGATTTTATCACTAGAAATAATATCAGGAAAACTTGCATAATTTACTTCTTATCTACGATTATTTTCTTACGACTAAAATTAGCAGCTCGTAAATCAATATAACGAACAAACGAAAAAATCATGGGAAAATTTTAACGTCGCGCGGCGTGTCTACTGTGCACCCTCCAACAGTGTTTATAATACAATTATCGTTTTTCTGTTGTATGGGACTCGTTATCGATATCAATTTTTAATCAACAACCTCGATTACCAGTGATTGCTTTAATTATACCACTGTCCACTCAATACGAGCAGAATTATTTGAATTAACGTAAACGAATGCATACCACCTGATATGAATATCGAAGTGCTTGCTGCTCGTGTGTTGTCGGTAATGGCGTCAACTAGTACGGTGGATGCGCGTGACAGGTGCACAAAACGGCCGCAGACTTGGCGAGATTAATAATCGACTATTTCGCAGCACGCCGCCCTTTGAGCTAAGTATTTAAACTGCCTGTCGACTTACCATATTACATATATATACTATACGCATTAATAATTATTTGAACAGGGTGTAACAGGACGTACCCGACATATTTTATCCAGCTATTCCTACTGCTATTATTTTTTTAGCGCTGTTAAAAACAACAACTTTTTCTACTTATATTACATTTATAAATTGACATTGTATACCAACTTGCAAAAACTGTAACAATATTCCATAATAAACTAAAAATTTTGCACAACATTCACGGCATGATTAGTTTCTTAGAACAGGCTCTGCCTAGTTAGCAATTAATGTTGACTGGGACATAACATATTGCAGCTTATTCTCGACGCATGTATAGTTGCTTAATTATGTAAAATTACGTTTTTTGTATCAAATGTATTGAATTAAGTAAATAAACAGCAAAAAGCCTATACTTGTTTCCGCCGGTTAGAACTGTGTGTACCACGCGGTACGCTCCGTCCCTTTCTCGTATCATTAGACCGTAAAGGTTAGGTAATGGGTAAAAACGATATGAAGCATCTTAGTCAACTGAATTTGATAATTTTAAGACGCTCATTATAAGGTACCTATTTAGCGAATATAAATTAGAACATGGAAGTCTTATCTTCTTCACTCCCTTTAGCCTCAAAAATTCCCTAATTGGGGATTCCGAGTCCCACTGGCAGAAAGCTGGGAGCAGTTGGAAATCTTATGCCATATTAACAAAAAATACACACTTAGATCCCAAGGTACTGGCCCAAGTTGACTACGCAGAAATGGGTGGTCCGTTCGATATATTCCCAAACGGATTGCAATCACAAGCACAGGCGGGATGTGGAAATGCTGTCCTTGTTCTACCGCTATTTCAATGGAAGATGCTCTGAGGAACTAGCCTTTGATATTGATCCCTTTGGTACAGGTGCATAGTCGGGAAACACACCAAACGCGCGCCCGACATTTGTACATTGTAGACATTTGTCACGTGAGAACGGGTCGTTTCTACGACTCGTTCTTGAATTCAATACCCCGGCTGAGGAACGATTTTTCGGTCTCTGTGTTTCCGCCCTCCTACAACATGAGTATCTTCAAGACCCGTCTTAACTCCTTGCTCTCCTCAAAAAGTCCCTCCACACAGCGTTCTCAAAGATGACATAGGCCCGAGGGAAATTATTTTAATAATGTCTCCTTTGTGGAGTTAATGTAAAAAATGCAACTGATGTCAGACTGCCGGTTCTGTTGCTAGACGTGGCACCTTCATTATATGTCTGCAGCTGTGAAAAGAAACAGCTCTGAAACAACGTAACACAGCTAGGGATTGCAATCCCGCACTGTTTTCAATCCCCCTGGATCCGCCTAAGATTTTATCGATTCTCGCAGAATCCCGCGAGATTGGATTTTCTACATTCAGTTTATTATATATTTGATAATAAAATGGTTTTTTGTTTTGCATTTAATCATAAAAAAAGTAATCACGGTAACTTATTCGCTTACATATTACACGTAATATTATAATAACGTTTAATCAAACAAGTTATCAAATTATAGCAATGATTATTAAAAACTGATTTAAATAATATTTCAGTAAAAATAATTATTGCTGGAAATGAGATCTTAAGAAACAGACACTACTCAACATCTCTTCTCCCAATCTGCTTCTAAAAGAACTGCATAATATATAGCCAGTGACTGAAAACCCCGCTCAGCCTCTTCGTTTATTGGTGATATGGGCATCGAGTAATTGTAGGCCCATACTTAGGAACGTGGGTTGACATTTCCTACTTCAATAGTTTTTCAAAATACTCTATAATAGACATATGTCATCTTCTTTAATTCTTTTGCACAATTTTTCTTGTCTTTCTGTATTTTAATTTCTAATTCTTCTTTCAACGCAGATTAGTAGATTGTTGCAAATTGTCATCAGATTCAAATTCTTCACCAGATTCGTTGTTTTCCCCAATGTTATAAACTCCTATCGTGGAATGTCAAATTATTTATTTTGTAAGTAAATTCCTTGGATCCCGCAGTAATGAGTGCGGTATTCCGCATGCGCTAAAATAACGCGGGATCACGCGGGATTGCAATCCCTAGACAGGGCAACTAAGCGCAGCTCGGCGCAGCCTAGCGCTGTACAACCGAATGCCTCGCCTCTCCGGAAATCAACACTAAACCTTTGTTTCAGCGAACACATTGTTTCTTAGCGCAATTAATTTGAATTCTCTAAAAGCCTTTCAAGCCTTAATACGTTTGTACGTTTACAGAGTCAAAGTTGTTTCTCTTTGTACGGTGTGCGGCGATTTATGCCGGTGCACAATTATTGGCAGCCAAGCGAAGGAATAATAAATTACTTTGCTTATTAAAAAATACACTTTTGAATATATTATGTGTCTAATTATTCCGTTGAAATAAACATCTAACATCGGCTAAATGTGATTGTAAAGAATCAGTTCAATTTGTAGTTCGAGTCAGTGTGCAGTGTACCTATTCATGGCGGTGAATGTTTGTAAAAATGACTACACGTGTATTATCTGTTTTTATTGCTTTGAATGAGTTTTTTTTTAGATGGGAATACCGTACGAGCAGAGGCGTGCATTTCGTATAGGCACCACCCCCCCCAACTTACTGACACAAAAATATGAATAATTTTCAAATTTATAAAGTTATTGCAATAAATAAATTGATTCTTTCAAAAATATATGCTATGAATCGCACCGACCGCACTACTATAACGTGTCAAAGCAGGAACTAATATTATATTCAAATATTGAGTGAATTCTACACAACAAAAGTGTACATGTGTGCGCAATGCGTATTCAAGGGAAGACTCGTTTGCGTTAGTGTCGGAAAAGGCTGTGCCTTCGGTACAAACTACAAATGTAGCAATCGGTGCCATCTGTTCGTATTTCTATTAATTAGTAAAACGTTATTAAAGATATAATTATCATATTATGTTGGCTTCCTTTCATGCAATAATTGTGCGATCGATGAAAATACGTATATTTTATATATCCAGTAATTGGCTTGTAAAATACTTACATGAAGCGGTTATTTGGATATTCGATATGGCAGGTAATCCCAACCAACATCGGCTAAAGCCAGCAGCTTAGCCATTCATAATATCAGTTAATTTGCCGTTTTCCCTACTGCCTACCATCATTTAAAACTCTGCACGCCACTGCGTTCAAGAGTCTCAACTACCCAGTGGGGTATGTTGTGAGGCTCAAGGGACTGGGGAGGGGAAGGAGATGGGGAACGGAAAGTTTGGGATGTATTTAGCTATTCCGGTCTGGTTACTAAACACGGTTAAAGCCATTTGAAGTATCTTGATCGTTTCAGTTCTGAATGGTAGCTTGAGGAAAATGAAAAATACTGTATTAGTGTGCCCGTTCAATACAAGGAGAGTACATATAACATTTATATTATTGTTAGTTATAAATAAATTAATAGTAGGGGTATATAGAGACATTAACATTATTTATGGCAGAACATCTTAATTTTATAGCTTACTAACTGATGTGTACTTGCTCGGGATTTTATTTTTTGGAATAAAGTTATGAAGTTGTGATTTGACAGCGAAAGTAACTATCTCCAATTAAAGAAACATTCATTTGAATATTTTATTCCATTCCAAACGTTTATTTTTTCAAAATGTATCTAAATAATAAAGTTCTAAACACAAGTAGGTACCTACTTGTGTTTTCCATTTTGAAAATATTCTACCCAAAAAAACCTTCTTTTGAATATGCAATCTCTGGCTAACCAGGGTGTTATATCTATGGGCTTAACCTAAATAAAACATGGCGGATTCAACGTTTTTCATACTAATTTTAAAACGTTATAGCAACAGTTTTACATATTGGATTTCATTCAAACTACTTTCTAAACCTTCCCGGCACTTATGAAAACAAACTGTGCTATTTTCAGCGAAACCGGTCCAGTGATTTTCGAGAACATCGAGGGTAAACAAACAAAGTTAAAAACTTACATTGATTTATATATATATGGAAAATACATGTGACTTCATTATTATCAAAAAATATGGAATTTATAAACAATCATTTACCTGAAAAAAACAATATGATGACGACATATTGTTCCATATTTTCAAAATCGAATCTAGGGCGAAGCCAAGTACAAAATCTCTAATACGATTAATAATAATAATAATTTGTAGATCATTTGTATAGCGCCTTTCATGTGAAAAATCACCCCAATAAGTGCTAGTTTTATAAAATACTAGCTCAGACCCGTGAAAAATCGGGGATTATTATAATTATAGGCAGGGGCGTCTCGGGAGATTTTGGTGTGTTTTTTGAAAAAATGACAAATCATTTTCGGCTACAACAACATCCATAATGTCTTTTTTTCTTCAATATTAGCACTCTAGCAAACTGGATTCTGGACTCTGCAGGATTTGTGAAGCTGAAAGTATTTAATTTATAAAAATAAAATAATAAAAGTGAAAAAAAAAACAAAATAAATTAGGGAAAAGTTTAATTATTTTAAATAATTAAAAAGAAAATATTGCCACGCCGGAGAATCGAACCCCGATTAACTGCTTGGAATAGAACTATGATGACCATTACACCTCCAGATATTTTTAGAACTGCGGCATAAAAATATTTAGGTGCTGAAAATCAGAATTGTCGTTTTTAATAGATTTTTTTTTTGAAGAAAGACAAATTCCCAGATTACGAATAACCTGACAATATTTGAAAATCTCCTACTACCATCACAGTAAGCGGAAGATGTTGCTTGTGTCATGATGGAGGACTTAGCCAGCGGAGGAATTGAACTCACAACGCCTGGGTGGGACCTAGACGCGATGCTAACTCAGCCACTGACGGGTCGTTTTAGAATTGGAATGTTACGTGTTATGTACTCACATCACAACCAAAATTTTACTGTTTAATAAATTATACGTGGGGTTTGGATCTTCTTTATCGTAACCTTTATTCCAACCCTTTGTGGTAATGACTTGATACCTACGTAATCGACGTCATTTCACCATTTATTTTATGTGAATTTTTGTCTCATTTTCCCAAACAGACCTTTTAGGGCCGGCATTTCAGTTGCTTTTTAAGCTCGACTTAAAAAGTACGATAAACCCGCAAATAATTTTCTAAGCTGCCTCTAAAATTATGAAAATTGATTTTTTTCATGGCACATACTAAAAAAATTAAAACAAAAATAAATAAGATACTTCTCATCCGTACTAGATATTTACTAACCATTAATTAAAAAAAATAGATCATTCAGTTTGGATGGGTATTTTGGCCTCCAATACAAAATTAAGTTTTGTATGAAACAGGCACCGTAGCCTTAAGGGTTCGCATTATATTTTTCCTATCGGTACGTATATAGTACCAAAGCCACCTCAACCTAGGCCAGGACACTGTCAAGTTGGCCTGGGTTGAGGTGGTTTTGATAATACCCAGCGTGGTGTTAGCAAAGCAAAGAATAATATTCAGTTTGGGATTATTTTCGCAGTGAATCTGGTAATGAAAACAGTCGTAATGCGGGACATTAAGGCTGGCCGCGCACTAGGTAGCCAGGCTGCGGCGGCCAATAGATCTTTTCTTCAAATTTTTATGAAAATGTATTAAAGCGAACGCACTAGGCAGCCAGATATCGTTGGCTGCGGGATAAAGTCGAAACATGGCGATAGGCAGCCATGGCTGCTTGCAGGCAAGTGCGACATATGGAAATATATTGCGCGAGATCGTATTAAAACATTATCACCCAGTTCTCTATTACTATTAGCCCGGCGCGGCTTGCCTCCTCGGCAGCCACATACATTTCCATGACCCGCATTCATTTATAATGTAGGTTATTTTTAATCATTGAAGATAATATTAACGATTCTCAAAACGAAACATGAAACCGAAAAGACACAGAAAAGAAAAAAGATAAGGGTAGCAACTGTAACTCCAACCCAGGACCTCATAGTCTATCCGGGGCCTTGCACCCTAATCCACTGAGCTACAGCCACCCCAATCCGTTCCATCATTTTTATCGGTATCATACTTCGATTTCTTAGAACTGTTAATATCATCTTCAATTAATTCCCATATATTTTTGACTGCTAGCCTTTTATCTTGACTACAAGATTCTTCCCGAATTTATTTGTAATGGTTAGCTAGTGTCTCGAATATACCTATCCAATTTTTATTTATATGGGACATCTGTTATTTATTTATTTAGAGTACATACCTGGTTACAATAATCATACAGGTTTAAGTGAAATCGGCAGGAGTCAAGTATAATATTTAAATAAAGTTAAAGTTAAAACCCCATAATGGACGATGTTTTTAAAAGAGTTACTCATCAAACAAACTTATTGAAAAAATGTTGACAAACCATGTCTTTTGACAGGCTCTTGAATTGAGAGCCATTCATTTCGCATTTGGAATTGACAAATATTTACACGATACCTACACGATATATCTAGGGATAGATGAAACGAATTCGCGTTACTAAGTTATTTTTCAATCGGAGACATCAATTTTGGATGTTGCCGATTAGTTTTTCATGTGTGACAATGTTTAGTTTCCTAAGGCATTTACAAAGAATGCCCGGTTTCCAAGTCCTGTCTTTTCGCCACTGTATTCTGTAACACTATTTATTAATATAATATGCACACGTGAATATGTTTTAAACCACTTTATATTAATATATTTTTCAACCTGTTTCGGAAGAGCCCTTCCTTCATAGGACAATAAAAAATAGTTTTAATTTTGTCCTAATGAAAGAAGGGCACTTTCGAAACCGGTCGCTAAATGTATTAGAATAAAGTGGTTTAAAAAAATATGTTTATGTTCCAATTATGGCAAGCCACGAAGTAAATGCTTTTTACGAATTTATGTATATCTTCTTTATTTGGTATGTGTCTACATATAAAATTAAACAATATATGTGTTTATGTTCCAATTATGGCAAGCCACGAAGTAAATGCTTTTTACGAATTTATGGATATCTTCTTTATTTGGTAGGTGTCTACATATACAATTAAACAATATATGTGTTTATGTTCCAATTATGGCAAGCCACGAAGTAAATGCTTTTTACGAATTTATGGATATCTTCTTTATTTGGTAGGTGTCTACATATACAATTAAACAATATATGTGTTTATGTTTCAATTATGGCAAGCCACGAAGTAAATGCTTTTTACGAATTTATGGATATCTTCTTTATTTGGTAGGTGTCTACATATACAATTAAACAATATATGTGTTTATGTTTCAATTATGGCAAGCCACGAAGTAAATGCTTTTTACGAATTTATGGATATCTTCTTTATTTGGTAGGTGTCTACATATACAATTAAACAATATATGTGTTTATGTTTCAATTATGGCAAGCCACGAAGTAAATGCTTTTTACGAATTTATGGATACCTTCTTTATTTGGTAGGTGTCTACATATACAATTAAACAATATATGTGTTTATGTTCCAATTATGGCAAGCCACCAAGCTACACCCCCAACTCCTGTACAAGATTTTTTTTCAATACCATATTAAAAAAAAACACCTTTTAATGAGTGATCTATCGGCAGCTGAAAGTATCACGCATATCATTGCGTAGATTTGTTTTATTTTATGCGTAAATTTATTTAAAATGATTTATATCTACGTTGTTTAAATTTTCTTTCTTTTTTTTTGTACGAGACTGTAATGGGTGTATTTATTTTTAATTTTACTATGTAAATCGTTTCTTTAAATTGTCTTTTTTTGGATTAAATAATCTAAAGTGTTATATGTTATTGTGTTCACAAAATAGACTATTTTATTTGACTTTACCACGTAACGAAATGGACTACTTGCTATAACACGGCCCAAGCTAGCATAGCAAGTAGGGGACAATAAAAATGTAAAATGGATAGATAAATCCTCACAGCATCGAGTATACTATAGCTATATGGAGTTATTGTAAAAAAAAAAATTTAAATAAATTTTTGAAAATAAAATTGGCCGTTTAAATAATAATGAAAAAACATGTAGCTTCATAAATCGTACGTATTTTTTTATGAAGCGTTTAACCGGCACACCCAACACATCACATTGATGTTCCACCGCTCCCTCGCTAAACGTTGCAATTATTTTATTAAATATGACTATTGTTTATATTAGTTTATGATGGATCTTATCTCCTTCATAACAATAAAACTTTATGGCTAACAATATGGCGCAATAAACAACTCCGTCTAATCGGGGTCAGAAGAATCCTTTCGCTGTTATCTAGCCGCTTCCCTTGGTTTTTATTTAGTCTCCCATTGGGCTTTTACGTATATCCTTTTTATACATGCATATTTTTTCTTTTAAGGATACGCAAGTATCCGATCCTCGACGACTCGAGTATTCGAGGATCCTCCCGACGTCAGTCTCCGTCGACCAGTTTGCCGAAGTTTTCGCCTCTCAAATCTCCGACACTTTGTGTTCGTTCCAAAATGTGATTTTTTTTAAATCACAATGCGTGTCTTTAGATAATGCCAAGATAACAATATCTATTTTTGTCTCTCGGCATATGCAATTCTATTTTTATATTTACTTTTACCTGGATTGTATTAATGTTTAGTTTTTGGACTGTTCGTGGTGGAATTCTATTGTATTAGAATTGAAATAAAATAAAAACTTTTGTACATTTTGTAAAAAAGTGGAAAAAAGTACAAAAGTTTTTTAATTTCAATTCTAATGGGTTCTATTATATATTATCTTTGTTTGTTTATTTTATTCTTTTACTTTCTCCCTTTTTTATTATTATTTTCGTATATAGGATTACACTTCCATATGTACATACCGCAGCGACCGCGGTACGAGTCCGTGTAACGAACACCGCATACCTCCTCGCGCAACACCGCATACCTCCTCGCGCATTGTGTTTCCCTGGTGCCGGTGGCGCCGGTTCCAGAGTAATTTCCCTATATCCACTGAGCTAATGAGACCTCATTTTCTTCAATGAGGTTTATAAGCTTCAATAAATAATTCCAATAAATTGAATATTTATTCAAGACTTGTAGAAAATTCAATAGATGTCACAAATAAATAAAAATTGGACAAGTAAATATGAGACACTATCTAGATTTCAAATTTATATAATTAAAGATAGTATTAACAAAATTGAATTAACTAAATCAATTTGATTAAATTGAAATACGATATCGATAAAAATGATGGACCTTAAAGTTACCTTTTTTTAAATTTTCTTGTCTTTTCCGTTTCATATTTCATTTGAGATTTGTTAATATTATATTCAATGATTAAATATTACGATAAGGTTATAAGCTATTTAATATCAACGGTATAAATATATCATAAACAATAATTACATGTCACAGTTAACTACAAACATAAGAATATATCACAAATAATTTAAAAAGGTAATTATTAAATGTGGCATTAGATCGTTCAATGACATCAGAGAGTATATAAAGAAAGAAAGTTCATGAAGGATATAAATGTAAACATATGCGTACATATAAAACATATAGTAAACTTAGCTTAAATTAATATTAATTGAAAAGATATGATAGTATAGCCTTCTTGTACTTACCTTCTTCCGTGCAATTAAATAGACCCGCTACATCGGCGTATCTATTACTAACTTTATGTAATCTAGGTACAAGTGAGTGTTTGTAATGCTCAGTCCTGGTGTTATTACATTTAAACAGGATTTTGAAATGAGTTGCTCTCGTAGGTATATGAAATTGATTGAGGTTAATTAAATCAGGACTACCATTTACAAATTTGAACATAAATATCAATATATGTTTTAATATATTTCTGACTAGGGGAGGGTACTTCCGAAACCGGTCGAGATTATTATATTAAATTGAAGTGGTTCAAAACAAATTTATGCGTTTGTATTGTACGTAATAAATAGATAAATTTTATTTGCGCTGCCTGGGATCCGAACCCGCGATCCCTCGGTTAGTAATCGAGAATTTTAACGGCTAAACCACGGAGACCGTCAAAAATAATAAATAAATATGAATTAATTTAAGTAAAAATTAATATTTGTTACGGGTTTGTTATGATATTCATACTTTATGATCAGAATATGAGAATTTTTAACTGTTAAAACATTTTCGCAATTCGAAACAAAATAGTGTTAATAAGTAGAATTTTGTCTTTCAATATTATCTGTTGCCATTCAAAAAAGAACTTTTACGTATTTACTAATAAAATATTATTATTTGTGAAGCCCTTTGATTACCGACACAAAACCGGTCACTTCAACGACTAATTCAGTCCGCAGTTTGTTTCGGTATTATTATTTATAAAAAAGTGCTTCCTTCAATAACCCTTGATGAGCTGAAGTATTCGCTGAAGAGGGTAGCAGGGCTCGGCAACCTTTTTTTGGAAAGGGCCATATTGAAAAAAATTGACTCGGCGTGCCAGGAAGCAAACTCGAGAAAACCGAGGTTATTCAACTTATTAATAATATTTGTACGGTGATGATATTTATACCGACACAATAAAAATAAATCAAATATTAATGTCTATTAATTATTTGATCAATTAAGGTAAAATAAAAATAGTTAATATTTGCGTGTCATTGATCAATTAATGCATGTAGAAACAAAAACAAAAGTTTCCACCTTCTTCAATTGTTGGCAATTACTAAAAAAATGATTTTTTTTCAGTTAATTCTTCATCACTATAAAAGCAACGTACAGTATTATGCAAGTAAACTAAATTGTGTTTCTTTGAAAAACGCATTTTTAAGTGGACATTTCCGTTTTTGTTTATTTTATCTTTAATTTTTTTATGTGACACCCCACAAGATCGCCCCTGTCTGTAATGAGCACATACAGGGGAACTCTATCGCCAGACGGTTGGTCAACGTTGTGAGACGGGTTAAGGAGGTGGCTGCAGGAAGGGATTTGTTAATGCTATAATGCTCTGCTTTTATTTGTTAATGCTATAATGCTCTGCCGGACCCAATCAAAAGTGAAACAATTAATAAATTTAAAATAGATTGTAAAAAACACATTAAGTTAAACAAGAAAAAAATTATTAGTTTTTAAATTATCATTATATATATATATGTAATATTATAAGAGTTATAATTAGTTATTTTGTAAACTTAAATGTACAAATAACTAAAAACAAAATGCGAGTTTTTAAGACACCCGTATTAAATGTAGTAGGAAAGACAAGTGCCGGTAGCTCTTTTCACATGCGAATCGATTTACACAAAAAAAGAGTTGGCGAAACGACCCGTTCTCATGAAGCCAACATCATCTATGGACCTATGTTACCTTTGGAAATTTGCGGTTTTGTTTCACAAAGAGTTGGGCACTGCCTGTTTTGATGCAAATGACAATTTCGAAGATGTTTCAGTCAATTCAGACCGGTCAGCGGCTGAGTTGACATCGCGTTTGATTTGGGTCTCACCCAAGCGTCGTGAATTCAAGTCCTCCATTTACGACACAAGCAACATCTTCCGCTTACTGTGATGGTAGTAGGAGATTTTTATATATTGCCAGGGTATTCGTAACCAGGGAATATTTGTCTTTCTTAAAAAAATGTACTATCGAGCGTTTTCTTATAGAGCCTATTGTTTTGTTTTTTGTTTTTGTTTTTTAAGGTTTCAAAATGATAATTCCATTTTTAGCTCTCGGACCGGTTTAAAACCTTTATTTTATTATTTTACGTGTAACATTTTTTACTGTCCAGTTTATTGGCAATCCCACGAGGCGCCTGTGTTGATATGACAGTTTACAATCGTTGTTTTTCAACTTACCTAGTACATGACAATTTTGAAATATGGTATACACAATAAGAAATATATCATACGAACTTAATTAAACTTGGCATTTAAGGTGAGTAATATTTTGCTTTTAAAGGAGCTTTTGTTTGTTGTCTTTCTAATGGGGCTGTGTAGAGAATTAAATTGCACAATTGCGTTGTACTTTATATTTATTTATTTTTTCATTGTCTCTATATAACACTTGTACACTAATATATTAGAGAGATTTAATATATCGTCATAGGGAAGCAATATTGCTGTAACAACCAAAGCCGTGTAAAGAAAAAACATGATTTTGAGGCTTGTATATCAATTAAAAAACTTAATTTTTACAAAACGAAGATTTTTTCCAACCTCGTAGAGGTCTAATTTTTCATTGTTGAGTCACGGGACCCAGATAGATCGACGCATAAAAAAACCCCTGTAGAATGGTGTATACAGAGGATTGTGGATAGTGGTGTTTACAGCAGAATTGCTTTCCTGCGACGGTATGTGCCTGGCTTAGGGTTCTAGTAGTTTACCTTTCTTCAAACGATTGTACACTGCTAAATTGGTGCAATAGGATTTTTTTATTATAATTTCTTCAAGTTGAGAACATCTACTCCTTAAAAACAAATTCAGCGCTTGTCTAAGGATAACTTGATAACAAAATGACTTTCTGAATGTTTGATAAAGTCTCCAAACAAGTGTTAGTGGCACTTCCCCAACTGATAATGCCGTATTCTAGAGATGATTGTATAAGTGCACAGTAAACTTGCCTCAGTTGTTGTTTTGGTTAATGTATACCTTACAATTTTGAAGACATATATGAGTTTCTTCAGTTTTGTCGAAAATGGGCAGCGGGCTAGATTTGGCACGCGGGCCGTTGTTTGCCGAGCCCTGGGGTGAAATCGTGGTAGAACTAATCGGGCGACCCTTGTGCTGCCTCGTGGAGGAAGCAAAATACAGAATATTTCTGAAGTCTGTTGGTAATCATGTTTCTCTGTTCAATAAATTGCGGTGACCTTCTAATATTAAATATTATTGTGATTCTGTCTGTAATGGACAAATAAATTCCCCTTTGCAAAAAAATACACTTTTATGGCATTTAACCAATTTATTGAATTTATGTTTTGAGGAAAACCAGTAGAATTTAGATAATATATCTATTTTGTACACACTGAGTGTGATTTGATTGAGTGTGGTTTGATTGAGTGTGGTTTGATTGAGAATTCATTTATCAAATTAATGTATTTTATTTTAGGCCTAAACGGACCTCAAACATCTAGGTGGGGTCTTTAACATAATTTTCTTTCGTCTTTATCGATTTTACTAACTTCTGAAGAACCATCTAATAAATATAATAAATGTATGTAATTATGAGTCCGGTGCAGATACAGTCTCTTCGCGTGATGCGCAAAAGATGAGGTCTAAAGAACTCAAAGAAGTTCAAATCACATTCAAAATAGCAATGATACGCTCAGTATCACCTTAGTGAAAGACCACTATTCAGAATGGACACGTTGCTTTCAATGGTTTAGCCTTGTTTGGTGATCAGGTGCTTCCCAACCTTATTTTCCCCCATCTCCATTACCTCTCACTACCTTCAGCCTCACAAGAAACCTCAATTGGGGATGGCATAGATTCACTGGCTGAAGTTGCGACATGTCCTTTCTCTCTTCTTTTTCTCCCAATGCTTTAGACCAGTTGTTTCCGCCCAAAAAATATAAAAACGTGTGCGCCATGTAGAATAAATACTTTGTGTGAAATGCGTCTATTTGGGTGCCCGAATACAAAAAAACAATTCGGAAACCGAATCAGGAAATCGTACGTTTGCGGCCAGCCTTAGAATGCATTTTTTTTATATACATCGTACTTTGTCAGATTATATCCATTTAATATAAGATACGACTAAGCTTACGTCACATACAATATTTTTTGTTACTTTCCTTCAATTATTATTTTAGTACTAGGCCGTTCGTGGTTTATCTCATTGGGAGTTCAATCGGACATTAAAAAAAGTGTGAAAAAAGTTCGTTCTCTATAAAAAACATAATATATTATTCTTTTCCATATTATATATTTTTTCCCTAGGTCTATCGGGATTCGTATAGAAATTAGCGACTTAGCAACAAGAAACAATTCGGTGATTCATTAAAACGTCCGTCGCTAATGAATAATGTAATGTCGTAGGTTACGAAAATAGTTTTAAACACGGAAATCAAAACGACTTAAAACACGATAATCACAGAAAAAATCTATTGATTCCTTCAAAATACATTTCCATAGAAATTTGTTAACAAATTTTCATATTGCTGCGTACACGGTCACCTTGTAGATTCACAAGAATTGCACCCTCGGCGCGATTTCTCTCCGAAGCGCTAGGTGAATGACAATGTATGAACTATTTCTTCGGACAGGAAAACCCCTTAGACGCTGAATTAATAGCAACGCACGTATGGAATTTATTTCGGACTCGCTCTCGAGCACTATTACCTATTTAAAGCATCGTAAAATTATTGTGCTTGTTTGTTTTATTTTCTTATCTTTTTTATGGGAGTTCACTGCATAAATCCACGTTAGAGAAAACCGCATTAATATTATTTAAATGGGCAAATTTCAAAATTATGTGGTTTATGAGGGTAATGATAGGGTTGGACACTCCTTGTTTTGCAACGGAATCCGCAATGTCCTTACCAACGCTGCCAACATGTCCAGGAATCTAAATTAGAATTTTTTCTGAGTTTTGTATGAAGGCTATCAGGACTCAAATAAGGCGTACAAAATGATCACCAGGATAAAGAAGAGGACTGGATTTAAGTTTTCAACTATATTTTAAATCCTCATATGTAAAAATGAATGTTTGTCTGTCTGTACTCGATTTTCTCGATAATTACTCGACCGGTTTCGCTGAAAATAGCACAGTTAGTTCTTATTAGTACCGGGAAGGCTTAGAGAGTAGTAAAGGGAATGCAATATGTAAAACTGTAGCTATAACGTTTTAAAATTAGTATGAAAAACATTGAACCCGCCATGTTGTTTTGAGGTTAGCCCATAGATATACCACTCTGGTTAGCCGCGGATTACATATTCAAAAGCAGAAGGTTTGCTTGGTCAGAATATATTCAAAATGGAAAGCACAAGTAGGTACCTACTTATGAACTTTTTTATTTAGATATATTTTGAACAAAATAATTGTTTGGAATGGAATTAAAATTAAAAATTAAATTTTTCAAATGAATGTTTCTTTGTTTAGAGGTAGTAATCGTCGTCACACGGCATTACTTTCGTTGTAAAATAAATTATGGCACCCGAACGATAAGCAAGAATTCACAACTTCATAGCTTTATTCCAACAAAAAAAAATCTCGAACAAGGCCGGTTGCACATTAGCTAGTATAGAATAAAAATTATCTTGTAAAATATGTTGTGGGTAGGTAGGTACTTTATCGCTTGTTTCGATTTGAAAATATTATTTTTATAGTTTTCCGAATTAGTTGTGTCCTTTTCTTTAGATGTCACAATCGTAAACTCTGGGAAATTATATTGCTTAATGTTTTATGTCCGTGCTTTTCGGTGCTCGGCCTAACTAGGTCAAACTGTCTTAGGGCTGTTTAGTTGCAAAATTGTAACTAATAATTGTGAAGGTGACGGCTGTATGTTCTATTGCGTATCATTTACATACTTGTCGTGTATTATATCATTCTACGCTGAAATATACTTTAATCTAATCGCGTCTACTTGTTTGAGGCCGGCAGCAATATAACACCGTGAAATGGGGCGGAAAATAAGACGCCTTCTACTGAACTTATTTCGTTGACAAAATATTTGGAACTGGCTGATGTGTACCCGGCCTTGCTCGGGTTTATAAAAAGTTATGATATTGTGAATTCTTCTTGCTTGTCATTAAGGTGCCATAATTGATTTGACAGTGAAGGTAACCATCTCCAAATAAAGAAACATTCATTTGAATATTTTATTTCATTCCAAACGTTTATTTTCTTTCAAAATATATCTAAATCATAATGTTCTTAAGTGGGTACCTTTCTCGTGTTTTCCATTTTGAAAATATTCTACCCAAAAAAACCTTCTTCTTTTGAATATGCAATCTGTGGCTAACCAGAGTGTTATATCTATAGGTTAACCTAAATAAAACATGGCGCATTCAATGTTTTTCATACTATTTTTAAAACGTTATAGCAACAGTTTTAAATATTGGGTTTCCTTCAAACTACTTTCTAAACCTTCCCGGCACTAATAAAAACAAACTGTGCTATTTTCCACCGAAACCGGTCCAGTGATTTTCGAGAACATCGAGGACAAACAAACTTACATTTTTTTATATATATAGATACATATTGTACGAAACCGTCACTTTGTGGTTATCCATAATAATTAAATGAAACAATAAAACTTTGTTTTAACCACTTCTTCATTTTATACGCCGACCGGTTTGGAAACAACCGTTCCTTCATCAGGGTTAAGTATATGCTAACTTGACAATATTACAAAATTATGGCAGAACATATATATTAAGTGTCACAGTGAACCTAATGCGGGGGAGTGACTAGGGATTAGTAATTAGTTCTAATATATATATATATAATAATACTTGGATGATTTGTGTAGCGCCGTTTTTGTGAAAAATCACCTCAAGGGCGCTGTACAAATACTACTTGCTAGGGTTTATCTTATTATGTACATATACAGAAAACATACTTACCTGGTAGTGTAATCCAGATTAAAACGTTAAATTACAATGTTTTGACATGATGTGACTTTGCACGCACAGGACACATATATTAGAAAGCACTGCACATTGCATGGCATTGAAGTTACTGTTATATATATGTTCTGCCATAATTTTGTAATATTGTTGAGTCAGTATATATTTTTCCCTGATGAAGGAACGGTTGTTCCGAAACCGGTAGGCGTATAAAATAAAAAAAGTGGTTATAACAATATATTTTATTATTTCATTTTAAGTATTTATAAGGTTATACTGTAGAGTACCTACATTTAATCTTCTCGAGACTTCAATGTTGCCGCTAATGGCAAATACCGTAGATGATAATTCGCCCAGCTTCTGACGTTTGATGGCAACATGCTTCACAAGCGCCTCTAGCGCCCCGGGATGTACGAATTGTTTTTTTTTTACGATTTAATAGATTCTGTGAATTATATTCTTGATAAATTGTAGAAATCGACAATTAATAAAATAAGTATTACATATTATATGACATTTGCTTTTGACAAAACTTTACTCCAAACCATTCATAACCCCAGGTACTTCAGATACGTTAATATAATGTCCATGACGTATGCACCTAGTTGGTCCTCCATAATGTAAGCATATAAATCACTTTGGGTTTATATTTCCCCAAACATACATTCATATTAGTATCCTTGTCATACCTATTACCTTATTGTCAGTCATACTATCTATTTATTATAATTATTCTTTTTGTTTCCTTGCTAGTTTTATCGCGCTAGTAGTATTTTCAAGCTATAAATTAAATGCAATCTTATCATGGATATTTGATTGAGTCATAAATAATTCAAAGGTATATCATGTCATCCGCTGATTTTTATCATGCGAATCAACAAATGCTCTGGATAAGATTTTGAGATTGTTGGACATTGTGTTCGGTATACGGTATTTTCACTGTTTTTTTTAACGATACTTACGATATTTTGTTTTGAAGAGTTTTATTCGCTATATAAATTCGTTACTTATTTTTTTAATTGTTTTTGTGTTTAATTCGTAGAACTCCATTTAATTTATTTATTTTTTAAATTTAATGTAAATCAAATTTAATAATGTTATTAAATTCTGCAAGTATTTTTAGTTTTTTTTATTATTGTTTCGAATAACGCGAATTAAAAATGGCCTTCAACTCCGAAACAGCTGTCATAATAATAAAAAACTAAAAATACTTGCAGAACTTAATAATAACATTATTACTTAATTTTATTTATTTGCTACCGGTTTCGATACATCCGTGTCATTAACAACTAACTTAAATTATACAAGTACAGATATAATTAGGTGAGGGTAGTGGTAGTGGGAGTCGGAGTCGTGATTCGGATGGGGGGGGGGGTAAAAATAACAAAGAAACATGGTTAGCGAATAAAACAAAATGTCTAGAAATTGTTACATATTTAATGCCCAAGACATACCAAAATAATACTTACGATGCCTAGTTTGTAAAAATACGGAAAGGATCTGCTGATAATTTATGATCGAAATATCGTCTGAAAATAGTTTTCTATATGCCAAACGTTCAAAGTTCAGTTCAAGTTGACTTTTAAGTAATCGTACTATGTTTATCGAGGATCAAGCCAGGTTTCGTGTGCAGTCATTCCGTGAAATGTCGACTTTCATATCATGTTATCATGCTCTGCTCCAACTTGTGTATGACTAATGACTAGTTTAATATTCATTCGCTATTTCCCGAGTTGTTCGGAGAACTATCTCTTGTGAAAGACGCCCGCGGGTATCCTCATCCTTATCCCAGCTCTGGATTATTTCAAAGCCCCATCTCCCAAGCATTGTAAGTGCATTAGCATTAGAGAACTACTATCGTAGGCGTGCTGTTAGAAGCTCCATTGTAACCTCTCCCGCTGTCTCGTATGTATACGACGCACGTAACAGAAAGAGAGGTTAGAATGGAGTTCTCGGTGGCAGTACTCTTCCACTGTTTTCTTCATATTCTCTATGATTATAACTCTTCTCACTTTTCATTGCGACACATTGCTTGAATGCTTTTTTTCCTGTTAATCATCACCCATAGTTTATATTTTTACATTTTTTTATGAAGATTCATTGTTTACACATAAATTTAAATAGATATTTAAAACTCACAACGTTCTTTCCTCCATCTTTTCAAGAAATAAAACCCAAGTGGCTTCAAGCGGTGTACATTTTTTTCTCTTTGTTAATAATATCGTTACTGTATTTGTCAATAATTTTAATCTGTTGCTTTTTTTTCACCAACGCGACGATATAATAGAAGACTGAATTCACGTTAAAATAAACTTAAATAAATTGTAAGATCGGTGTAAACTCAACAAACTTTATCTAAACATTGGCAAATGCCACATGATATGATTTTTCAGAATAAATCATCCTTTCAACTATCAATATTCAATTAACAATGCTTCTCCCACTCCTGTCAATGAAATTAATGATCTTGGCATTATTTTAGATTATAATTAAAATTTTCTTATAATGAAACTCGGAATGTTTTCATTTTTATTACGAATGCTGTTATTCATTTCTGAGTAAATTTACGGTTATTTTATAATAGCCCTTAAGCATGGAAACGTTACAGTGTAATATAACCATTAAAATAAGCGTCAATTTACTCCGAAACGATTAAGAGCACTGGTAATAAAAATGAAAACATTCCGAGTTTCATTATAAGTACTTGTATAGAAATAATATAAATAGATCTTCTATAAGTGGCTTCTCCGCATTTTCAAAATGCCTTTGGCAGGCGAAACAGTTGTCACGCGATAGAATAAATCGTTTTTTAAATTGAATTATAATAATAATTGTACTAATATAATAGACTAGCGGGAGTACCCGGCGTGGTCCAGGATTATGAAATGTTTGGAGTAAACTTTTGTGGTTGTGTTACCCCTCTACCCAGTCGTTTTCCTCTTATTTTGAACGTCAAGTGTGCAAAATTTCATTAAGAAGTACCAAGTTTCTACTGGGTGAAAAAGGGGGATGGGGTGGTTTTTATAAATCTTATGTACACAGTGACCTTCCTCTTGTTTCGAAGGTGAAGTTTGCAAATTTTCATCGAGCTCGAAATAAAACTGTGGATTTGTATACATAACGAACACACAACGCCCTCCCGGGACATTATTCTTTATACTCGTATAATGGAAGATAGGAGAAGAAACTATTAATTTTTTAAAACTTTAAATAAAAATGTGGTTCTACAAATTACACTTGAACACAATAAATAAATAATGATATTATGACATTATTTAAAAGTCGATAAAATATGATGCATCTTATTATGTCAAATCTTAATCCGTACTTCATTTTGGTGCATTTCCCTATGAAACGCGATACTCGTCGCTTGATCGAGCGTGTCGTACTGATTTACCTGAGCAGACTCCTAACTTCGGACGCGTGTTACATTAATAGAAAGTGTTCGTTGGCTTCTTCCTCACTACAGCATACCCCACTGCCGCTGTCGGGCCGTGGTGAGGTCGCCTCAGTTGCTTGCAGAGGTCATGATCCAATAAAAATAACTATGTGAATCGTGGCTAGGCCTACGGATATGATATTGCCTCGTAACGACTTAAGAACATAGTACAAATAGTAAAATATAACATCTCGGATGCATTCCGATCGATTTGTAAAGCGTGTTATGGGGTGTTATCACGAACTTCGAAGAAATGTGAGTGGAAATTACGCACACGATTGGTTTAAATCAGAGGTTCCCAACCCTTTTGGGCCCATTGCCCATTTTTCAATTATATTATTCTCCAACGCCCCCTCCCCCTCTCTATATATCGTCGCAGGAAAGCAATACTGCTGTAACCACCACTACCCACGAAAATGCTTTGTATACACCATTCCAAAGGGTTTTTTTTCTTCTGCGTCGATGTCCCGTGAATCTCCAACGAAAAATTAAGACTTTGGAAAATTCTTCGTTTTGTCAATATTACGTTTTTTAATTGATATATATATAAGCCTCAAAATCCTGTTACAGCAATATTGCTTTCCTGCGACGATATGTAAACAACATTTCGTCGCGTACCCCTATGAAACGGAACCCATCCAAAGTATCAATCGCATCGCACAAAAAAGCGCCTCGGGCGAAAATTTTTATTAGGACTAAGGACAAACCAATAAAAAATGCTGTTGATTCTTATCGTTCGGAAAGTCACATTCCAAAGATTTTTTTTTGTTACTTATACCTTCAAATTGCATCAAACGCAGATCTCGACCAAAAAGCGCTTAATTATCTGCAGTGCTTTTTTATAAGAAAGTAAGTGCACAAAGTAAGCACCCCGTAATTATATAAAAATCGCCCCAAAGCACTTTTAACTCTTGAAGCGACTTAAATCGCCCACTGGTGGGCGATGTTACCCACGTTGCTGGTAACTGGTTTAAATAATAATCTACCAACGTATTGTTACCATGTTTCTAGATTAAAAACGTTAATATATTATTATTATAAAGTTTGCTTTTTATTTTTTTTTACAAAAAAGCTGTGCTCTGTCTATTGTTATTTTATCGCTTACAAAAACATACACTTAACGTGAAGTACAATGTTTTTTTTTAATAAATTTAGATGCGAGCACATTCATTATCCATCGTTTAACGTCAGAGTAATATGGTTGCAGAAAAATAATTCTACTTGCTAAAATGAATAATTTTAGCTTCTGACCTTTATACATTGACCTTTATACCTTTAATAGATTGTAGGTTACGTTATCTTTTCCATTTGATTAATGTTTATGTTTTTTATTATTTTAGGTAAGTCTTCAATACATTAATCTCGAGTCTCCATTGCTCCAAAGAAAAAAACCGTCTTTACAACTTCTTTTTTCAGGTAAGAATTTTACTTTAATCTATATTAATTTGTTAGTGCTCTGAATTGTGAATGTAAAAATACGAACACTGTACCGTTAGTAAGATAGTTATGTACAATCTTAAAGTATTTAAATAAATAATTTCATAGTGGATAAAAGGAAAATATATCCAAGTGAATTTTCGCTTTAAATTGATATGGTTATGCTGAACTTATCGTTATTGTAAAGCATTGGAGTTCATTATCTGATTATCACCTGCGTCATCCTATAGCAGTTACACTCACCGAGATTGGAATAAGTATTTATCATTTATTAATATCCCGAGCCACATACCGATGTCGCGGACAATGTCGATCGTCAGGGTGTCCGCAGAAAAAGTGAGTCCGAAGAAAGTCTAGAAACACGGAAACCTGGATAACCCGAGGACATGGAAAATCTGAAAACCCGGAAACATTGTACCCTGAATTTTTGGAGAATCTTGAAATCTGTTTTCTTTGGCAGAAATTTTCTTTATGCAATTTTAACTCTTATTAAGCAGCGTCCACGTGGACCATGTATTTCTACCATAATTGACCAGAATATTATTTTTCAATTTTTATTTTTTATTATATAAAACATTTTACAAAAAATATAAATACTTTTTTGATAAACTACTTTTTTGTATTTTGTTGCACGGGAGCTTGTTATTCAAAACTTTATCCTAAATTTACAGTTAAGGTTGCAAAATATGTATTTATATAAAATAAAAACATATGTAACAAACTTAAAAGATAAATGACCACAATAAATCGTACATAAAATAATATTTCCTAATTATCTAACACAAATGGTTTCCTTCAGCTAGCCAAGTTTTAAGTATATTTATTAACTGTTTAGTTTCAATACATTTTTTTTTTATTTCAGCGGGTAACATTTAAACAGCTTGGAATCATGTGATCTTTGAAAAAGTTCATTTTTCATATTTGTTTGTATGCTTAGGAACCAGTAATAATAATATCTTTATTGTAATTAATTATAACTAAAATACATGTATAATAAAGTGTACAGTGGTTTATAAAGTAGATATGTGTAAAGGAAAATAGAAAATAATATAATAAAAGTAGGCAATATGTAAATAACGGAAATGCATAGTTATAAGTTGAAGTTTCATATAACCCGCCTCACTAGCCTAGCCTGCATTGAGGCAGTCATTTTGCATATTATTTTATAATTCCTATGAATGTACACATATATTAAGATACGTTACGTAAATGGTTAAATCAATAACTTCGAATTTATTTAAGTGCACTTGAAACACTTCTTACTGAAAGAATTTTTATACTCTGATAAAAGTATGGAATATTATGCCTTTGTTCGTATAAACTTTTATCTGCTAATAATTTAATCAATCAATTTTACACTGATTGAAGATGATTGATGTTTGTTTTATAGGAAAGTACCTAAGCTGTAATTGCATAGCTTATAATAAATTCCGGTAATGATAAATAAAATATGTTGAAAACATGAAAAAAATGTACTTTCCTTCAGGATTCTCTGGGCACTAAAGAAGTAATTTTCATTTGATATTATTGGTTGATTGTATTTAATCATTTAAATTTACTCTTTACCTTTTCACTGAAGTTTATTTCTATTTTACCGTGTAGTAAATTTTAAAATATGGAATAATATATTTTTTTCTTCAGATACTGTTTTACTGCTCTAACTGGATGTACTCGCCAAACCCCTACTCATCCGTTTACGAATTAATACGCTTTCTTCTTTGCTAATCCGGAATACGACATATCCTCCTCTGACTCTCTTCTTCAGAATTCCTTTTTGTGGTAAGATCCTTATTCTTTTAAGAAGTGGTTTCGGTTCCACTAAAAGAAAACAAAATAATGTCTATTTTAATAATTAGATAAATTGCAAAAATATGGTAAAACATCACTTGTACCATATAAATACAATAATCAAATTTTTCAATTAAAAAAATTCATAACTGCCCAGAGAGTTCAAATGGACACGTCGATCTTTATGGCGCCATATAACCGCCACAACCTCAAAAAAATAATCGAAATTTTATCCGTGGTAATTCTAAATATCTACATAGTTATTCCGTAAAAACAATTGATTGTATTAAAATATGTATCAGAGATATTCAATTAAAATTTTTCATAGGCCACCCTCTTTCTTGAACAAAATATTGTACAACTTAAACAAACAAATATTTGTCTTCGGCCCCCGTGATAGAAATCATATATCAAAATAAGTAAAGCGGTATTACCAGTCTTATGATAAAAAATATGGTTGTATTTTTGCACCAATAATCCAAACTGAATAACCATTTTTCCATTGAGTCCATTTTGGTCAATTGGGCAGTGCAGGGGAGTCCTGACTGAGAGTTAACCTTTCACTTGAGATGACGATTTAAGAAGGGAAAAAGTCAGTTGTTATCTCCTCGAATTCATATTCCAGCCGTCTCACATTGATTTATTTATGGGTCTAAAATATGCAGTTATGTTAGTAGCTCACTGAAAAAGCAACTTCTATAAACTTTATTCTATATTGGAACTACTGTCGTTATGTTTTTCAATTTAATTAATGACTTTAAATCATGAATATCTCAATATCACTTATTCGAACATGTTTCCGTCTTGAACTGGTGTATCGATATGAAATATATAAACATAGGTGCATTTGAAGGGCATGTTCTGGTCGCAATGGTCTGATCTGCACGTACGCATAAGCGAACTACGGATGCACTGCGGTGCAACGGAGGATGAATATATGTCTTGCGGTGCGGATTTGCATTCATACTGTATTTTACAAATCGGAACGCAGTCTGATAGTTTTTGATACTAATAATAGTAATTGTGGACGATTGAAATATTTTATGATAATTGTCGGACGACGTTCGCGGTGTGGATTTGTATAAATAATAGGTTTTCATTAATTGATTTAACATGTTAATGATTTAATTACGTACCCATATTATTATAATTTTATTTATTTAACAGAAAACCATAAATGTGAGTTCATTTGTCCGATAAATACAGAAATAGTGGTTAATGCGATAAAAATGTGAAATTACATTTATTAAATAAAACAAACGCTTTGTTTTAAACCATTAATTTATTTTTCAATTAACACTAACCGGTTTCGCTTATCTCAAGCTTCATCGGTGTAAAATTTAAAACTAAACAAAAATACATAGAGTGATCAAATATAATATGTTGTCCCATTCTGATATATGCTTACATGTAACAGAATGGGACAACACACAAAAAAGAAAGAGTCATAACGGACATTATCTAATCTAATCTAATCTATCTAATCTAATTTGTGTTTAAATAGCCATGGTTTTTCGGAATTCGCCAACCATTTAATTGAAAAATGTCATGGTCATACCTGTAATTATAGCACCGGCCGCTAATATTTTACGTTAATAATTTGGAAATAAAGAAAGTCATTCAAATTTAAAAAGTAAAAATAATATTTCTTTAAATTTACTCCAAATTAAATAGCCCTGCCTTTCGTTCGCTAATATTTTAGTCAAATTCGCCATAAATGAAGTGGACCATCACGTTAACAGGGTACTCGCATCGCCGACGAACGGCCGTGGTGTATGCAGTACGCACCTATGCGCCAGTCAGTAATGCAGTGTCGCGTCAGTGGGATGTGCAAATAGACCTTTATTTGCAGTAGGTAGGTTCAGCTCGCCCCAGCTCCAACGGTCTCATTATGTCTCCATCGCCGTGTTGGTCTAATTGTTCAATTATGTCACAGGCCGGTGTGATTGCATCTTTGTTGCACTCGGCGCTGTGTGCATGGGCGGCGCAAGGCGTCTACCGTGCACTGTATGCAGTGCGCGTTCATTATCTTTACTAGCGATGTTCCTTAAATCACTAATGATAAATGCAAATTTTATATGCTAGGCACGGTTTTTGTTAAACATTTCCTTTTATCAATTGACTCAAATAACTGAGAACATGAAACTTAACTTACTTGAAGAACGACAGTGGAACTTGTTTCACATAATTTGATTTTGAATTGAAGGCTAAAATACGTAAACTATTTTTTATATATTTATATTTATATTTATTATTGTATTAAAAGGTGCGTCACGTAACTACTCGTAGGTATATAGTATGCAGAAGAGAGTTTTTTTGTTTAGATTTTTCTCGATTTCAGCGGATATTTGAAAAATATTTGTCGTTAAATTGAAGTAATTTTTGATAAAATCCTCTCTGGTTACTTTAAATGATGAAAAAATGTTAAATCTATATAAACATCAATGTAAGTTTGTTTGTCCTCGATGTTCTCGAAAATCATTGGACCGGTTTCGCTGAAAATAGCACAGTTTGTTTTTATTATTGCCGGGAAGGTTTAGAAAGTAGAAAGTAATGAAATCCAATATGTAAAAATGTTAACGTTTCAAAATTAGTATGAAAAACATTGTACCCGCCATGTTTTATTTAGGTTGGCCCATAGATATAACACTCCGGTTAGCCACAGATTGCACATTCAAAAGAAGAAGGTTTTTTTTGGGTACTTAAGAACTTTATGATTTAGATATATTTTGAAAAAATAAACGTTTGAAATGAAATAAAATATTCAAATGAATGTTTCTTTATTTGGAGATAGTTACTTTCGCTTTCAAATCAAATATGGCACCCTAATGACAAGCAAAAATTCACAACTTCATAACTTTATAAAAAATAAAAAAATCCCGAGCAAGGCCGGGAACACATCAGCTAGTGTAAAATAAGAAAGTAACTGATAAAAACGCGTTTTGTTGGGTCTAAATTTTAAATTACGGTTTCGCCAATAGGTTGTTTGAATCTGTCCCATCGAATTTCGCTACATGTCATAATATTATTTAGATCATCTGTTACCAAATTAAATTTGTGCTTGGTTGTTTTTTTATCGTATATATCTTTACCGCCGCCGATAATCCGATAACATTGTTTGTCTCGTAAATATGTGACCGATAGGAACGCAGTAGGTACATTATTACCCTAGTTACATCTCATGACGGTGTAAAGAAAGTATAGATCGACATGCTATTTATACCTTTGGGTTATTATTCAAAAAGTCGGTAAAAAAAGCATAGTTTTTTTTTCATTAGATTTCGCAATAACTATACGTGTGACTAGTGACGTAACTTGTATGGGAGTGACGAAAATACCACAACACACCCGTTAGCTTCGGCTGACCTCGAAATACTAAACTAGATGACGCAGGAACAAATTTGACGTTTTGTTTTGTGTGTTTTGGGTACAGCTTTTTTGTTCCTGAACGTACGGGATACGGCTTGTTGCGTTAGGGCGATAATATAGCGGCCATATCACGTACGTTCGTATGGGTAAGGCGGTTAAAGCAGTCATTTCGTTCATTAGTTCCCCTTTAAGTATGTCAAGGTGTAATGATTTTTGAATACTGGTCATCGTCGCAAAAATATAGTGTACTTACATGGAGTTTTTTTTAAATTCTAAAGCACGACATAAAACAACTGCGCTTGGCTTGCTATCCAGAGTTTTGTTCATAGATTACTTACTTGCAATATTTTTTAGCGCGAAGCGGTCATGTGAGGTTGTCTCTTTTTCACACCCACACAGTGACGTCTATCGGTACACAATGCGACGTGCCACGAGTAAAAAATTGACTCGTAATGTTCTATTTTCAAAATTTTGAATTTATGGAATGCTACCGGACTGCACATGTTCATTTTATTTTATTCTGAGCCCTAGGTATATATCAGTGCGCCCATAAAAAGCCCAAATTACTTGTTCTGTATGCTCTATTCGAGTCGTAAAAATTATTTAGCAAAATGATAAATCATAGATGAATAATAAATAATAACATCTCGTATTGAGCTTTATTGGAACTATGAGTGAATGCACAAACTACGGATTATGTTTGCAGTACAAACAGTAATTAATAAAGCTAATTAAACTATTTTAGAAGAAAAAAAATACTTTTAGCACGTAATGCTTTTATATATAATGCTGGACGATATACTAAACCTTTAATTAAAAAAATAGATCATTCAATTTGGATGGGTATTTTGGCCTCCAATCCAAAATTCAGTTTTGTATGAAACAGGCACCGCAGCCGTTCCTCTTAAATCACGTCATTTTTCTTTCGTGGCCCGATACCGCGTCGCGACCCATAGTTTAGGTAACATTGAATTTGTTTAATTACTAGTGTGGGGGGCCGTTAACCCGTATCCCAAAATAAGGTTGCGTTTTCAACGTTAATTTCGTTTGTTGTGTTTTGTCGCATTTATAATGTTTGTCCACAAAATATCACCGATTTCCTTTATCCTGTGGCGCGTCGTCAAGAGGGAGCGAACGATATTTTAACGGCGTTTTTCTTTGAAAGCGGAACTTAGAACGAATAAAAAACAACATTTCAACGCTGAAACAACAAGACACGTGAAAACATTAAAGGTACAATAGCCAGGTAAATACTAGGTGAGCATGCTTTGCATGTATGACGGTTCCGCTGAGTAGCTAGCGGGCTCTTCGCTATTACTAGAGGATGTGTTACATTTATATATCGCTTTGGAATGGTGGTTCAGTCTGAAATATATACAGTTGAGTGTAAAACAACCAGCAATGTGTTGTTGTCGTGAGCTGGAAACGTGGTGCGAACATGGCATATCTTTTATTTTATTTTTTATATAAATACCGCACAAGAGTCCCAACTGCTCCTAACCGTCTGGAGCCAGTGAGACTATGGCATTCCCAATTGGGGAATGTTGTGAGGTTTAAGGTATTGGGGAGGGTAAGGAGAAGAGGAAGGTGGGGAAATAGCTGGCTATTCAGATCTTGTCACCAAACACGGCTAAAAGTCATTTCAAGCAACGTTTCAATTCTGAATGGTGGTCTTTCACCAGGGCGATACTAAGAGTATCTTCCACTCTATACACTAAGGGCGATACTAAGAGTGTCTTCATATCTTCATGCGAACAGCATTAATCGCCTTTAAGCAGGTCGATGGATTTAACATTGTTAAAAATGTTAGCATTTTAAATGATAATCCCCGTTAGTAGTATTCTAACTCAAAGATAGAAAATTAAAGCAACGTGGGCGACATCGCCCCCCGAGGGGCGTTGGAGAGATCCAAGTGGGCGGTGGTGTTCTCAAGGGCAAATAGGGGGCAGTGAATAATAATAATAACAGTAAATTTCCATAGCACAGTTTTATGAAGGTGTACCGCAAGTGCCCTCTACACTGACTAACCTAACCTAACCTAATATAAGGTGAAGGGCTACAAAGGGGCGGCGAGAGGTGAAGTGATGGTTTTTATGAATTTACTTTATGAATTCAAATTTTTCGTATGTACATCTTAGAAGACCACGTAACAAATTGAACTGTTCAATTATTCTATTGATTTATGGATGGACTACTGTTTTTTTTGTCATTTTCTTTAAGACGTTACAACACCTAACTAGGTTGCTCGGGACCTGTTGTCAAATGAACAATAATGTATTACATAATATGATGTGTAAAATATGTACATACATATTAATCAAGATAAAAAGCTATCATAATGGAGAACAGGGGTGATGAAAAGATAGTGTCGATGTATAAAGTCGAACGCGGAAATGAAAATTATTATCTCTCACTCACAGTGTACATATTTAGTTTTCATCGCATTGTCGCGTAAGAAGAAACAGATCTGTACTTATCACTTTAAATGCGATTGTCTAAGAATTGAACGACAATGCATTCTGTCAGGTATTTCTTTCTTTATTTTAATTAGAACAATTTGCATCGCTTTTTCTGCCTAGAATCAGCCCCACTGTTAGCTCGCAATGTCTTTTCCAGCATGATTTATAAAGCTTTGAAATATTTCTTGCATCGATAAACAAGAAAAGACGCCATATTCTTTTTTCCACACTTTTCGATTGCTCGATTCAAAAGAGATTTCTAAAGCGGGAGGATTAAACTCGTGCGTAGTCAGGTAGCATCTGCTAAAATGATGTCTATTTAATTATTTCAATTAGAATCAAATATAATAAATATTCTTACAGCACAATAATTATTGCGGTTGTTTTTTCTTAGTGTTATCATTGTAGGCCTCTTTATAATCCCAGTCGAGGTAGCCACGGGTATAATGCTCACCCGCGCCGCTTTGTCTAGCATGGCTGGCTAAGGTCCGTCCGGACGGCAACAAGTCCCCCGTTCAGCAGGCGGCCACGCAATCAACAGGTGAGCATTTAAACAAGGCCGTCGCGCACGCAAGAAGCAAATGGATTGTCGCTTTTTAGCGCATGCACTAATTTAGCAGAACTATTTTGGTTAGGACGTCAAGGGTGACCAGGCTTTGACATGTTTTTGAAGATTTTGATGTAGCAGACATCTTATACAAACGAAATATGTGTTTTTAGTATATGTATAATTGTATTTTTACGAGGTTAATGGTAAGTTTCAAGGGTTTTGACTTTGTCCTAGAGAGGTATCGGGTTGAAAATCCAGCGAAGTGCCTGTAAAATAAATAGATTTATAAATTAATTAAAAAATTACTTTATGTTCACCACTTTATTAATATACACAGGTATCTAAATGTTCCGAAAGCAATGCTTTCTTCATCAGGAATATATAGAATACAAAAAACAAAAAAATAATGATCTCAAGTCTAATTAACACATAATTACGCCACAAGTGAATACCAATCTTTCTAAGAAATTATAAATAGATTTATTTTTATTACATTTAACCTTTGCGTGATGGTGCCACCAACATTTGTACCCGTCGTGTGCCGGCGTTATTATGGTGGAAACGGAATACGAGTACAATATCATTTTATTAGCTTTGAACTGCAAAATTTTGTATTGTTTTAAAAATAACAATTAATAGAATTGAATGGGTTTTTATACTTTGAAACATGTTCGTACCATATTTAAATGAGTCAAAATAGCTTGTCAACAAAATTACCCATAAGACTTTTCGTTTTGCATTGCTTGAAGTTGGACTCAAGTCATGTAAAAAATATTTTAAATTTCTGATGTCAGTACAGCTCGCGCCTTTGAGAAATCAAGTTATTTTGTTGTGATTTATTTATGTATGTATTTTCAAGAGAACCTCATACGATTTTATTTTTATTTTAAAGGACATTTATTCAAGCGTTCGATAATGCAATAAAAATATTGAAAAATCTTCGCAGATCTTTGTTAAGTCTTTTTTTTTGTTACACGAAAGAGAAAACACCCTTTCTCTGAATATAAGTAGCTCTTCTGGGAAATTTTTATAAATACATGTACACATCAACTTAGAAGATGGTACCATTTACAAAAACAACCTTTTTTAAACCATAAGTGAGTTTTTACGAAATTACAGTCGGAAAACGCACGGCGCGCAGAACGTCTTTTATACCCGGCACACGACGGAAGTTAAAGCTCGTGGAAATCTTATATTTTATAGGTTAATAATAATAAGTTTTTTATTCCATAATGTGGGGAGGTTGGTGCAATCATACACGTCCCATATAGTTAGAGGTATTGTACATACGAAAAAAAAAAATTTAAAAAAAATTTCACTTCCCATAGATAAAATATAAATTACATACATTTTTTTTACACGCAAGATTGTTTAAATTAAAATTCGAAGAAATGGAAACCCACATAGGCGCACATGTGTGTGGGTAATATGAGTAATTTAAGTAAATATGTGTACTAAAGCCTGGAATGAACTGCCGCATGACTTAAGAATTATCAAAGACTCAACAGTATTCAGAACTAAACTTAAAACTCATCTTTTCAGACAATCATATCCATAAATTGGAGAAATGCACCCGTAAATTGCTTAGCTAGGCATGCCGGTTAGTGCTTACCTAAAGTCATTAAATAGAAAAAGTTTAAAAATGCATGCATACTAAACTAAAAGTGTAAAAATAATAAAAAAATGTTAATATCTATTAAAAGTTTCTTACACTTTTTAGGGTAATTTTATAAACATTTTTCAGTCCAGTTCCATTTCAATAAATACCAACTCTTCTTGTGCCACCAATCTTCTAATAAATGTAACATTAATAGAAAAGGAGGATGAAATATCAAATGTAAAACTATCATCTCTATACTTAATTTTCTAATAAAACTGTGTTCATCTGAAGCAACCTGCCAGGTAAGTATGTTTTTCTGTATCTGTTTGTATATAATTAGATAAAGAATAAGACTTAATATTTGTACAGCGCCCTTAAGGTGATTTCTCTCAAAAATGGCGCTATACAAATCATCCAATTATTATTACCAGAATATTAATTATTTTAAGTATTGTAACAGCAAGAAAGTACAATATTTAAATGAAATTTTAGAATTATTGTATAAATAATCAGATTTTGTTTATGTTGAAGGTTTAAGTAAGCAGAAAGACAAGGATTTTATAAAAGCCATGTTTCAACATATAGATCATTCAGCCATAATTTTACTTCTTTTACGTAGAAAGATAATTTATTTGTCGTTTGAATTTCTTTTGCTAAAAACTTGATTGTACGAGGACCAACAAAACAGTGTATTTGCATTCATTTAGTGTACGATTGAGTAGAATAAAACACGCTATTAGCCCTTTTTGCTAATACGATTTTCGTTCTCGTCGGATTTGATTTAATTTAATTTTTAAAGACACATTTCAAGGTTTGTAAAATACATAGTTTACGGATATTGAATAACTTAGATTCTTTGTATAATACGTCGGTTGAAAATGTTTAATTTTATTATGTATATATTTAAAATGTGTGTTATATTATTATTGAAGTTGTTCAAAGAAGCGAAGCTAGCAGTCCACAATGAAGTGCCGATACCAACCCTGATGTATGGCAGCGAGGCATGGAACTGGCAGAGGAAGTATGAAAGTAGACTGAATGCTGTAGAAATGAGATCTCTGAGACGAATGTGTTGTAAAACCATGTATAATCGTGTGTAAAATGTTGAGATTCGTAAAGAATGAAAGGCTGATGTAAGCGTAGTGAGCAAGATCAAGAAAGGGACCCTTAGATGGTTTGGGCATGTAGAGCGAATGAATGAAGAGAGGAGTGTAAGGAGAATATTTGACGCGAATGTGAATGGAAGAAGCCGGGGACGTCCGAGGAAGACATGGCATGATCAAGTAAATCAAATACTTGAGTCGGGCCATGTCAGAAGTCGGAATAACAGAAGAAAATGTATGAGACGTTGTGTGAAAGTGAATGATGCAAGAAGTGTATGCCAAGATCGAGTTGTTTGGCACTCCGTCCTCTCTGGCTACCCCTGAGGGGAAACGGCGTGATGGTTAGTTAGTTAGTTATATTATTGTTAAATAAATCTTAATAATTCCTTCCAGTGAGTTATTTACCGTGACCTGTCCATTTAACAAGTCAAGTTATCACACATATTATTATATTCTATGTCAACTGTTGACAGAATATTATCTGTTAATATAAAATGGTTATTAACCCGATGAGAAGGTTTCTCAGCTTGCAGTCAGACGTACCGAGTTCCGAAAATCGCCCGAGAATCAACTTTCTTAATTTTTAAAAATAAATTATGCTTAGCTGAAATGCTTCCTACATAATCCCCATTTCATGCATCGTTCGGCAAATTGCTTTCACGATTTTAAGAAATGTTCCATTTGAATTCGTTGCTTTTGTACTTTATAAATTATGTTTATTTTTAATTCCGCTTTGAAAGTGCATCTGGTTACTGCATTTCGGTTGCGTCACCCGGCTGATGACGTCACACACATCACGCCACCTTCAGCGAACTATCGCATTACATTATCTCCTCCTGATTAGTGGAAATGCATGGAAAGCAATGGCTCGCGTAGAAAAGCGGCGACCTGCTTTACCGGCAACTGAATTACGCCGTAATTATGAAAATGCACCTTTCCGAGGTGGCGCTCTATTTATTTTTAATACCCGCTAATTTGTAAGTAAAGTAACATTTTTTTGTAGGTTATCTTGAAGGTGCTTAGGAAATGTTCTGAATAAATTATTATTGTTGAAATAAAATCGTGTAGGTACTTAGTTTATTAGCTGCATTCCTTTTCTACCTTTCTCGTAATTGATAGATGTGATAGAAAGAAAGATTACGGCGGAGCTTTCACCAGTAGGACTAATATCACATACCCTTGTGAATATTATGGCCCTGGTGTAAAACCACCATTCATAAATGATACGTTGCTTGAAATGACTTTAGCTGTGTTTTATGACCAGATCTGAATAACCAGGTACTTCCCCACCTTCCTCACCCCATCTCCTTCTCTTCATCAATATCTTCAGCCTCACAACATACCTCAATTGTGAATGCCATAGTTTGACTGGCTCTAGGCGGTTGGGAGCAGTTGGGACTCTTGTGTGGTAGGTATCACATAAAAAAATCTTTGAACGGTGGGTTTTCGTTCCTATCCATCAGAATCAGAACATGGTATGCTTCATTCATCGGTATACTTTGTATCCTGATGAGGGAAGCTTCGCTTCCGAAACACGTTGATACACCTATATATTAAAAATTGGTTTACACAAATTATGTATATATTTTTTTTATTAAAAATGACTATAAAATAATTTTACATCTATTAAAGAAAACTAGGTGTTAGACTAGGAAATAGGCTTAGGTTAGGTTAGGGGAGTGCGGGTGAAGCAAATCTGTATACCGGTTTATATATTCCCTGTACATTAAACTTTTATAAAGTTACTTCCTGAAATTATATTTAACTTAGTCGATTAAACGGTAGATATATGTAATATGTTTCGCTAATACCAAAGGGCGGGAGAAATCGCCTGTGGGCTGGACAAATCTCGTAATTAAGCGGTGCCCGGAGGGTCGAAGGTCGAAGGGTTGATGAGATGAACAAGTTTAGCGGAAACACACGTCAGTTCAGATAAAGAGTGTATGGTGAATTGGCCTTCATCTAGCATTGGTAGACACTGTCTCATGATGATGATTTATGATGTGTGCTTTATGTAGGGAAAATGACGACAAACTACGAATATCAGCAAAAAAAATGTATGTGTACTGCACAAGAGTCTCAACTGCTCCCAACCGTCTGGAGCCAGTGAGAATGGCATCTCCAATTGGGGTATGTTGTGAGGCTGAAGGGAGTAGGGAGGAGAGAGATTGGAAACATGAAAGTAGGGAAGCTCCTGGCTATTCATATCTGGTCACCAAACATAGCTAAAGCCATTTCAAGCAACATTTCGATTTTGAATACTGGTCTTTCACCAGCTCGATATTGAAGTATCAACCACTCTTGACCGTGCCGCAAATATATTTACTATGTATTATTTTAAATGAATGAATTGTGGAATAACACAAATTTGTAAAATTTTATTTATTCGCATCGGTATTTGAATTATTTGATTATTACTGCATTTTTCGTTTATTTTTATTTTGACTTACAAATTTTCTATAACGATATAAAATGACATTTTTGATTTGCCGCCGAAACGATTATTTTCGTGCATATGGCGTTGGTGACGTCACACCGGCCAATGTTCCCAGTTATCGGTGACAGCTGTCTTACCGGCCAGTAGCGTTTTCTACATCATGATGACGTTGTAGCTATTTCAAACCGTTTTTCAATGTGCGGTTTTAGATCGTTTCTAAAATCAATAATTAACAATGAAAATATTCAAATTACACATTTTATTACGGAAATTAGAATAATATTTTTTTAAAAAATTACCTTATTTATCTCTAGTTTGTGAAGAGGTTCGATAACCTTAACATTCGATATTAATACTTTTATTTTTAATATTCTAATTCAAAGGTAATTACATGATTCTTGTACTTGTATTATTTACTGGAAATGCTAGCCGATGTCACCCGAGTTTTAAAACTCTAATCATTAATAATCAAAACCGTATTAATCATTTTCCAAACAATCAAAATAGACAAACAATCTCAGGTTGGAAAACTGAGTAATGTAGCCTAATGGTGAGCACGACCACCTTGCGGTCCGTAGATCCCAATTCAAAACCAGGTGGCGCCTCGTCTTCCCTTTCTGGGTGTATTTCTACTAATTCATTATTTGAACTACTATAATAACAATAGGTAGGTAAGTAGTCGTGTCTTATATTTTGGCAGTTAAATGATAAATATATAAAGCTCCATAGCTCATGAAGGAAATCCCTTTGCGAGTTGGAATAGTTGCGCACTAAATTGTGTACATTTCGTGACGCCAGATCTCCCCTGCTATATAGTAATAATAACTAGTTGCCTTGAATTATGATTGGTTTGGAGAAAAAATTTGAGATTGTCATGTATTACCCCTACCCAGTAGTTTCATCTTATTTTGAATGTCAAGTGTTCAAAATTTCATCAAGAAGTACCAACATTCTGCTTTAAATGGTGGGGAAGGGGAATGGGGTGGAGTTTCGAAATATCGTAGACAGAGACCTTCCCCTTGTTTTGTTGGTCAAGTGTGCACAATGTCATCAAGCCTCCATTAATACTGTAGATTTGTATACAAAACAAATAAACACCGCCCGGGACACGTCTTTATATACGAGTGAGATTTTCACGGTGTAGAATAATTTTCTCGGTTTATTCGCGTAATGTAGTTTTTAGAAGGACGTTTTAACTCCTGACGTTTCGGACAAATCACATTGTCCATCTTTAGAGGCCTTATGTCTTGAGTTTTGTTTTGAACTGATCCCTTGCGCGTGTCCATTCAATCCAAAAGTCAAAACCTAAGTGACTACATTACGCGGGTAAACCGTGAAAATTATTCTACATATATATATATATGCTACCGGAAGTACCCGGCGTTCCCCGGGGTTTGTGAATGGTTTGGGGTAATGTATAGCAAATGGTTCTCCGGTGAACGGAATGAAGATGAATAATAAAACGATAATTCATTTAACTATTTTTTTTGCTTGAAATATATCGCCATGCAAAACTTATGTAAAGACAAATACTAAATTGCAAGGTGCTGGAGCCGCGTGCTAATTCTTGTGACTACATTCTGTTTTAATTGACTCATTATTGTTGATTTATCGTCGGTCACGTATACACCGCGATTTAAAATATAATAATACTAGGCATAGAGAAGCACAAATGCATATCATTAATAAAACACAAAATGTATACGGAGATGGAACAAAGAGGCATAAAATTCCTGAAATGTTTAATGCATTACCTGAAGATTTAAAAAAAGAGACATCTGCTTCGAAAATAAAAACAAAAGTCAGGTCATTCTACCTCCGTAGAACAAAGTAAATACCATACAAGTATATGCATACCTACGTACCGTAAGATACTTAAGGTTTAATGTTAGAAATAATTATAATTATATATTAATATAATTTTATTGACTACGTTGTGTAAGTTTTATACACACCGAAATCAATAAATGTGTAAAATATATATATGAGAGATTTCTTACATTCAAACTGAATATACTCAGTTTCGTAAGATTTGTGTAAAATACAATTCTATAAAAAAATAACCTGAATAAAGTATTTAAAAAAAAAGTATTGTCGAAGACTTTTCATTACGGATGTTTGTCTGTGTAAAACATGTCAGAGTGCTGGTATGTGTAAAACATATTTTGTCGGCCTATGTAAAACATGTCACAGTGCTGGTGTGTGTAAAATATATTTTTGTCTGCCTGTGTAAAACATGTAACAGTGCTGGTTTGTGTAAAAAAAAAAAAAAAATGTCTGTTGTTTAAAACATGTCATAGTGCTTGTCTGTGTAAATAATTTATTTATCTTTTGCTTATTTGGCAAAACGTACGTTTAATAATATAATGACATTAGGAAAAATTAAATTATTACTTTGTTGCAATAACCAGTGAAGTTTCCGTTATCAATATTTTTTACAAAAATGTTATATAAATTTGTGAATGCAAAAAAGTCTTTTTAGGGTGTATCTCCTATATATTATTTTTAATTACATCTTAATTTAGTTGATATTCTAAAAGTTTTAGTTTTGTTATTTTTATGTTTTAATATTATTATATATTTTTTTAAATATGTTAATGCGAATGCGTATTATATGTTTATTTTAATCTACACTATACACTATAAACTAACTAAAATGAGTTATGTCAATGTAAAAATCACCCGCTGGCAAACTAGATACTAAAAATTTATCGGGTCTTTTATTCCATTTTTGTTCTTTATTAATTTTTGTTACATTTTATGTTAAATAAAATGGTTTAAATAAAAATAAAAATTGACAGTGAAATTGGAAAGAAATTAATAAAATAAATTATGTCTTCATCTAATTTCTAAGAAACGCCAAATAGAACAGACTACATTAAATCTAACGATGCATGTAAAAATAATACGTCATAAAATAAGAGTTTGAAAAGAATATATAAATTAACTTAAAGATTTATAACCCATAACAGGTAGCAAGGGTAGGGAGTTCATAACTAACCTGGCGATTTATTTTATTCTGTTATGAATTTATTAAATTGTCCTGAGGATAAATGGAAAATATCAGCGTCTGAAAAGATGTTGTATGTAGTGGAAAGAGAAACGGCTGCGCTGCCTGTTTGATACATAACTTAATTTTGTATTTGCGGCCAAAATATCCATCCAAACTGAATGATAGATTTTTTAAATTAAACTAACTAACTAACCATCATGCCGTTTCCCCGCATGGGTAGGCAGAAAGGACGGACCGCCAAACAACTCGATCTTGGTATACACTTCTTGCTTCATTCACTTTCATACAACGTCTCATACATTCTCTTCTATTTTAGTACGTATGAGAAGTATTTTGTTTATTTTGTTTTAAATTATGAAGTACAGGCAATGAACAAAAAATAATTTTAGAGGCAACTTAGAAAATTATTTCCGACTCTACTGTATTTAAAAAAAAGGTCATATTTGCTATCTCAATATAATTACGTAAATAAAAATACAAAAATAAAACATTTAAAAAAAAAAAACATTTTTTCGGGTAGATATTTTAAATTATGTACGGCAAATTTGTGTTCCAAGGTAAATTGGTCGTTTTTAATTTAATTTAAAGTCCACCATAATGCTTATTTTAATATGTTTTTTTTAGTTTCTTTATTTTATTTTTCATTATATTTTCTAAATAGATGTGGTAAAACTTTTTTTAAATCGCCGTTAGCTCCCAAATAATTGTTAAGGGTGCCTCTAAGATCGCGCAAAATCAATTCGTTTTATGGCCTATATTTCATATTGTAAAACAAAAATAAATAAATTACTTCTAATCCGTACTAGATATTTACTACACTTTTTGATAAAAAAAAAGATCATTAGGTTTAGGTGAGTATTTTGCCCTCAAATCTAAAATTAAGTTTTGTATGAAACAAGCCGCGCAGCCGTTGCTCTTAACGTTCTGTGTATTTTTTGAGTGTGGAATGTGTAATAATTGTTTTGAGAACACTTTGTATAGAGGTGCTTTTTTGGCCTTAACATTTTGTTCATAGAGTCTCTTGAATGAAAAGTTTACCACTGGAAGTTTCGCGGTATGATCATAAAACGCCGTATTCCGGGAACATAGATATCAATGGAATTGCCTGTTACTTGAATAATATAAATATCCAAAAAACTCTTTACTGAATATTCCAGTATCATTTGGTCTCCTTTCTATGCTGTTCATATTCATCATATTGAATCCGCACATCACCCCTTCTTACGTGGAATTGCATAGAGATTAAGGCGAGAAAGGGGCGATTACTCCTATGTTGAAATTGAAAAAAAAAACCATAAATATTTCTACATTAGAAAAGCGTAGGAAAGTCTTTCATCTTATTTGCATTTTAAAAATAATTAACTGTATTATTGACTCACCTTCGTTGTTGCAACTCATTCAGTTCAACATTCCTTGCCGTAGACTCAGAAACAATGAATTTCTTTTCCTCAATAAACACTCTACTAATCACGGGTAACATTCTCCACTGTCCAGAATGTCGAGACTTGTTAACTCAAACAAGGACCTTGAAAATTTTGGCACTAGTCTGAATGATTTTTGTCAGGCTTTACGAAATGAAGATTATCATTAAGAATGTCTAAAATCATGGACTCTGATAAAACTTTGTTCAGACTTTGTATTGTATATTTTTATCATTGCTTCATTTTTGTAATATGTACGTGCTATTCTTTTCTGTAGCTCTTGTTTATTTCATTTCGTGTCATGTATTCTGTGTAATTTGCCATTGTTCCGTAAATAATAAATAATAAAAAAAACGTTTTTAAATACCAACGATTTGCTTTGTACTCGTATGTACGAGTATAACCAACTCACCGACTCTCGCGAACTGAGCTGTTGCTTCACGAGCAGATCAATACGTTGGTATGATGAGGATTTAAAATGCTGGTTACACCGATCAAGCACAGGGCAGTCGACTGGTTTTAAATTTACAACAGTTTAGCTTTTAATGCTCGTATGTACGAATTTATAACCAACTACCGACTTTACCTCGCAGGAACTGAGCGCATTGCAACCTGCAAAGTGATCAATACGTTGGTATGATGATTTAAATTTGATTACCGATCATCCAAGCACCAAGGGCGATCCGACTAGTTTTTAAATTCTAACGATTTGCTTTGTACTCGTATGTACGAGTATAACCAACTCACCGACTCTCGCGAACTGAGCGCATTTATAACCCCCTGCAAAGTGATCAATACGTTGGTATGATGATTTAAATATGATTACCGATCATCCAAGCACCAAGGGCGATCCGACTAGTTTTTAAATTCTAACGATTTGCTTTGTACTCGTATGTACGAGTATAACCAACTCACCGACTCTCGCGAACTGAGCGCATTTATAACCCCCTGCAAAGTGATCAATACGTTGGTATGATGATTTAAATATGATTACCGATCATCCAAGCACCAAGGGCGATCCGACTAGTTTTTGATAGTCCATTTGAGCCGTGCACAAACATCACAATCCACGGAGCGTGTGATTGCTTACGGCGGTGTAATCCTCCCATTGTTTTGTTATAATCATTCCCCATGAGACAATCATTACATAACGAACACAGGCTAATGTGATTAATGCGGCTACATCCATTATCATGCCATTACGCTACAACTATATGACGAGGACACGCAATATGGGAATACTCACTATACTCGTATGTAGGGGCGTACTTACTACGTATCTACCTACCGCTGATAAAACACCCCTGTTTAACTATTTAAAAACGCCTAATTCAAAGTTTATTTTTTATTTTTTTTATTTACTTATCATAAAAAAAAATCATCATGAATATTTTTTTATAGGCGGATTTATTGCCTGGTGGCAATTTCTACCATCCAACCCTTTGTAGGAAAACAAAAAGAGTATAATAATATATAAGTATTTTAAAAATAATGTCTCGGTAGGAAAGGGACAAGAGAGGGAAGACAAGGTAACGGGGAAGAAATTAAAGTGGATGGGAATTAACCATTATTTTGTTGGTAGAAAGAGAAAACAAAAACTCTTCACTTTAGCCTTGAACATGTGCTTTGAGGGAGCATTCCGTACGTCAGAGGGCAATCAACGTGATGCTTGTACTAAAAATGAACGATTGAGTGATTTAGCTTGGTGGATGGGAATCGTAAGGGTCTCATCGCTTGAGCGAAGAAAGACCCCATGTTAAGAGAGAGGAAAAAACCGACGTTCTTCAGATAATTAGTTGAATTACCAAAGGTTTAGAATGTTGTAGAGAATGAAAAGTGTATGTATTTTGATGGGAAACCTGTGGAGTCTTTTCGGTATTCAGAGATATGTTCATATTTGCGAAAGTCAATGATATATCTTATCCATGTATTTTGTAGTTGCTCTATTAGGTTCATAAAACCATAATTTATATCCAAATAGCTCTCGTCGGCGTTATCAAGAATATGTAATAACATAGTCTGTACCAGTGTTCTTTTGACATTTGTATCTAAGAAGTTCTTAGTCTCCTTATTGAGTGCAAGCTGCCAAACATCTTGCGACTCACGTCATTGATTTGTTTATTCCAGTTAAGACTCTGTTTATGATACGTACAAAAATCTTCAAATGATTTATCACCCTGTAAAAAAACATTTAAAAAATTCATTTCCTAATTCTTACGAACTTCAGAAGCAATACTATTGTGGAGGTTAAATAAAAATAAACATTATCACCCTATGCAGGAACTGAAAGGTGAAGGCCCGGGCACGTAAATGAACAGTCTGAAAGTGCGTTGCTTGTTGTATGCTGATGATGCTGCTCTTAATATTTTATTTTTTTTATTTCGTAATATTATGTCAACATTTGATATTGGTGCTGACTTATACATTGTCCATCTCACTAGGTGTGAAACGCCTGTGTTGAGATGGCAATTTACAGAAGTGGTTGTTCAGCTAGGTTTATGTTCTGTAAAAAAAGACTGGAAAGATTACAATTTTTTTTAAATTATATCTATTAAACATAAAAAAAAGATTGAAAATAATTTTGATACATTTCAATTAAAGTTAAACAAAAAGGCATAAAGTTAGCAATACAAACCAATAAGTATGAAGCCTATGTAAATAATATAAACGAGCTATAAGAATATATATACAATACATATATGCATACACATTATGAAATGTATATCTATAAAATGTTTAAAAATATACATTATATCTTCATTAGTAAAGAGGAGTAAAACACATTACTATATTTTGATAGAAAGCAGTCACTTTGTGGTTAGACATATTTAATGAAAATAAAACAATAACTTTGTTTATAACCGAATTTTATTTAATTTTATTACGACCGACCGGTTTCGCTTAACATAAGCATCTTCAGGGTACAAAAATTAAACTGATTAAAAATACATAGTGTGTGTTTATATACAAAATAGAATAAGACAGAACATAACATAGAACAAAGAAAACATGAGATAGCATGAAATAGCATGAAATAGAAATAACCGAGCGAAAGAGACAGAAGTGCACATAATGGAATACCAAGGAATAACTGAACAGGTGATTATGGGATGGGAAATTTTACGAGATTATAGGGAATATACCTAATATTGGGCTATTGGACACATTTAGTTGATTATTAAGAATTTTATTTTTGGTTTTAACAGCTTTCTTTATTTCTAGTGATTCTAAATTATTTAATCTGTTTCCATGACCATTTTTATGAAGAATATTAGCACCGGTGCTTTGATTGAAGGTATGATCTTTATCAATAAGGTGATTGGCGAATTCTGAAAAACCGTTATTATTTAGGCATCTAAGATGTTCTTTAATTCTAATATTGACATTGCGTGTTGTTTTGCCAATATAGAATGCTGAACAATCATTACAATCTAATTTATATATTCCCGAGTGACTAAACTTGTCGTCTTTATCTTTTGAGTTGATTAAAAATTTACCTAAATTATTATTTGTATAAAATGCAGGTCTTAATTCAGAAGGAAGATTTTTTACACTGCAGGAAGAAAAATGATTAATGAATAAAATACGCCGCCATTGGTAACTAAGATTGTTAATAGTGTTAATTTTATGTGGATTAGCGAATAAGAAGTTTTTAGTGGCTATTTGTTTTTGTTTTTTACTTAAAATTGTATCAATTAAATCGGACTCATATCCATTATTTACAGCTATTTTTTTTAATTAATGCTAGTTCGTTGGAAAAATTAGTATTTGATAACGGTATCGTGACCAAACGATGGACCATTGAATGAAACGCGGAGTGTTTATGGGAAAAAGGATGATTGGATGTATTATGTATAACAATGTCGGTGTAGCTGGGTTTACTAAATATATTAAAATTTATTTTATTATTTACGACAGATAAGGTGAGATCTAAAAAGTTTAAGGTTGAATTGTTGCCTATCTCTAATGTGAATTTAATCTGCTGGTGGTAGGAGTTTATAAGGTTGTGGAATGCATTCAATTGACGTTCTGTCCCTGTCCATATACAGAATATGTCGTCAACATATCTTTTCCACAGTAAAACATTTTTTATAAGGGGTGAGGTACCCGTTAAAATTTTGTTCTCTAAATTGTTCATGAATATATCTGCAATCAGAGGGCTAGTGGGCGATCCCATAGGTAGGCCTTCTGTTTGCTGATATATAACACCATTAAATAGGGAATAATTTTGTTTTAAGCAAACATTAAATAATGAAGTAAGATCATTTATGAACTCTTTAGACAAATCAGAACTATTTAACATATTAGAGATTAAACATTTGCTCTCTTCTATGGGAACATTAGGAAATAAGTTAACCACATCAAACGATATTAATTTACAATTTTTAGGGAGGATCAAATTTTTCAATTCTTCCACTAATGAAAATGAATTTTTGATTGTATGCCTTGGGGAGAAAACATTGGTATTATTGAACACATTAGTAATAAACGATGATAATTTAAAATTTGGGGCGTAATAAAATTAAATAAAATTCTCGTGGTTATAAACAAAGTTATTGTTTTATTTTCATTAAATATGTCTAACCACAAAGTGACTGCTTTCTATCAAAATATAGTATTGGCGAGTACGGCCACAAAAGCAAAAATGTATAAAAACTTTTCAGTAAAATATAAAGTGTTGTGTATTAATATATATTTTTTTAATCAGTGCTTAAAAAGGAAAGTATTTCCAAAATACTTAAATGTCCATTTTAACAGTACCAAAAATATCTCTTCAATCCATGAATCTTCCATTTATCTTGCAAAACTTGCATGGTTAAAAGAAGATCTTAAACGTACTTATAAACAACGTAATAATATTAAATTAAATTTAAAACTTTTACATACAGAACTAGTATACGAACTGCACTCTGTTGAGTGGGATTTATTTGATGACAAAGTGAGAAACCTAGTTTCTGTAAAAGCATTTAAGAAACTCAATATAATTAATAAAAAACTAGATATTCTGTGTTCATTAAACAAATCTAATAATATTGAGAACATAAAACCGGTTCATACATTTTTTGATCGTGTACAGAATCTGTCAACCGTACATTTTTTACCTGAGGAGATGTCCCTATTATCAAAGGGATTAAAATATAACCTAAAGTATACAAATAAAAATTTTAATGCTGCAATAGAAAACGTTGCAGTGGATATCGATACAGCTTTATATAACAAACCTCATAAATTCTTCTACAAAAGTGCTGAAACAATAAAAAAACTAATACCTAAATTTAAACCTACTCCAGATCCTGAGACTTTCATAATGAAGAATATTCGTGCCAAATTAGAAGATGAAGATTTGATCCTGACTAAAGCGGACAAGGGGAACACAGTAATCATCATACCTCGAAGTGAATACAATACAAAAGTCCAAGATTTCATTAATAATGACAACTTCGTTATTCTTCCGAAAGACCCTACTAGCAAGTTCCTAGAAAACGTTAAACAAACACTAAAAGGGTGTAAAACTCAAATTTTCCAAGATGACTCATATCAACAAGTCAAGTTTTTAACTAAGAACCCCAAAACACCAAAATTATATGGATTCCTCAAAATCCACAAAATTAATAATCCCATCAGGCCAGTAGTCTCATGTTGTAATGCCCCAAATTTTAAATTATCATCGTTTATTACTAATGTGTTCAATAATACCAATGTTTTCTCCCCAAGGCATACAATCAAAAATTCATTTTCATTAGTGGAAGAATTGAAAAATTTGATCCTCCCTAAAAATTGTAAATTAATATCGTTTGATGTGGTTAACTTATTTCCTAATGTTCCCATAGAAGAGAGCAAATGTTTAATCTCTAATATGTTAAATAGTTCTGGTTTGTCTAAAGAGTTCATAAATGATCTTACTTCATTATTTAATGTTTGCTTAAAACAAAATTATTTCCAATTTAATGGTGTTATATATCAGCAAACAGAAGGCCTACCTATGGGATCGCCCACTAGCCCTCTGATTGCAGATATATTCATGAACAATTTAGAGAACAAAATTTTAACGGGTACCTCACCCCTTATAAAAAATGTTTTACTGTGGAAAAGATATGTTGACGACATATTCTGTATATGGACAGGGACAGAACGTCAATTGAATGCATTCCACAACCTTATAAACTCCTACCACCAGCAGATTAAATTCACATTAGAGATAGGCAACAATTCAACCTTAAACTTTTTAGATCTCACCTTATCTGTCGTAAATAATAAAATAAATTTTAATATATTTCGTAAACCTAGCTACACCGACATTGTTATACATAATACATCCAATCATCCTTTTTCTCATAAACACTCCGCGTTTCATTCAATGGTCCATCGTTTGGTCACGATACCGTTATCAAATACTAATTTTTCCAACGAACTAGCATTAATTAAAAAAATAGCTACAAATAATGGATATGAGTCCGATTTAATTGATACAATTTTAAGTAAAAAACAAAAACAAATAGCCACTAAAAACTTCTTATTCGCTAATCCACATAAAATTAACACTATTAACAATCTTAGTTACCAATGGCGGCGTATTTTATTCATTAATCAATTTTCTTCCTGCAGTGTAAAAAATCTTCCTTCTGAATTAAGACCTGCATTTTATACAAATAATAATTTAGGTAAATTTTTAATCAACTCAAAAGATAAAGACGACAAGCTTAGTCACTCGGGAATATATAAATTAGATTGTAATGATTGTTCTGCATTCTATATTGGCAAAACAACACGCAATGTCAATATTAGAATTAAAGAACATCTTAGATCCTAAATAATAACGGTTTTTCAGAATTCGCCAATCACCTTATTGATAAAGATCATACCTTCAATCAAAGCACCGGTGCTAATATTCTTCATAAAAATGGTCACGGAACCAGATTAAATAATTTAGAATCACTAGAAATAAAGAAAGCTGTTAAAACCAAAAATAAAATTCTTAATAATCAACTAAATGTGTCCAATAGCCCAATATTAGGTATATTCCCTATAATCTCGTAAAATTTCCCATCCCATAATCACCTGTTCAGTTATTCCTTGGTATTCCATTATGTGCACTTCTGTCTCTTTCGCTCGGTTATTTCTATTTCATGCTATTTCATGCTATCTCATTTTTTTTCTTTGTTCTATGTTATGTTCTGTCTTATTCTATTTTGTATATATAAACACACACTATGTATTTTTGATCAGTTTAATTTATGTACCCTGAAGATGCTTATGTTAAGCGAAACCGGTCGGTCGTAATAAAATTAAATAAAATTCTCGTGGTTATAAACAAAGTTATTGTTTTATTTTCATTAAAGAAAAAAGATGTCGGGGACGTCCGAGGAAGACATGGTATACATAATGAAATATTGAGTCGAGTCATAAGATTATGTACGGTATAATGAAATGAAGAGCGGGTGAGAATAGTATATAGATAGATATTATGAATGAAGGAAAGATTTTTTTATAAAACAGAATTGTGTAGTGGTCCATCCTCTGTTACTACCCTCTCCCGGAAAATATTGATGCTTAAATAATGACTTGCTTACATCTGTAAACTTTAATATGTTTTTACTCTGAACGTCAAATTTTTATGAAAGCAAAATTTCAGCAACTCATTCAGCCCTTTTATTTATTTTACGCATTCATTTAAATGCATTCAATTTATTCAACTTATAAAATACTAAACAGAAATCAAGTCAAGGCAACTAAATAAAAAAAAAATTTAAAAAATTAAGTCCTCTATTTCCTGCCCTAACAAATAGTATGGATTTTTTTACACTTTGTTTTCATTTTAGCACCCAAAGTTACCGTTTTTCCATATTTTATTGGTGTAATTTACAGGACAATTTCAAGGCCCTGGACCTATAATAACGCCTGACCTTATTATTTTGAAATCGCTGTTTTGAGCTTAATTTATCACAATGCGGAATATTTAATTACAGCTATCGACATATTGTGTAGACAGACGTGTGGCCAGTGGTATTGCCACTGGGAACTCTGTTACAACCTCTCTCTCTGTTACATATCGTTTATACGATAAAGAGGGACAGGTTGCTACGGATATATCAACAGTAAACCTATACGTAATAGGGCCAAATCCCACCTGCGACAATTTTATTGCTTGGGGGTTCGGGTTCGTTTCTGAAAAATGAGTTAAATTAAATTTATAACATGATTCTTAAGTATGGCAGTATCACGTATAGTGTTGCAGAAAATTACATACCTGACCGATAATCAAAAACCTGTAACGATTTGTTGTCAATATTAAATAATGTGGAGATACTCTCAGTATCGCCCTGGTGAAAGACCACCATACAGAATTGAAACGTTACTTGAAATGGCTTTTAGCCGTGTTTGGTGACCAGATCTGAATAGCCAGGTATTCCCCACCTTCCTCTTCCCCTTCTCCTTCCCCTCTCCAATACCTTCAGCCTCACAACATTCCCCAATTGGGAATGGCATAGTCTCACTGGCTCCAGACGGTTGAGAGCAGTTGGGACTCTTGTGAGGTATTCATATAAAAAAAATTAAAGAAATGTATTGCCTGAAATGGATTCAACTTGCAACAGGCATCAGACTGTGTTTACTTTAATAAACAATTCACCGTTGAATCTTATTAAAAGATGTGTCGTAGAGTAGAAACTAATGATCCATGTCGTCAGTTTTATCATTTATTTATTCTTTTAGCACACTTAGGGCACTCAAAAATACACATTTTGTAGTATGCTGATAGGAGAAATATTACGAATGATTCATCTATTAGTTCTCTTCACGGCAAGATAGGAAAATGTACAAGGTGTCGAATGAGAAAGTTCTTAGACTGCAATCCTTTAATTTCTATATGAAATGCGTACTGGAATTTTGGGTAAAACGATCGAAAATGCCTGCACTGGCTTTAAAACTGCAAATGTTTTCAAACATTTTAGTTTGTTTAAAATCAATAGGAGGTACTTTGTTTACATCACTATTTAATATATAAATATCAACATGTTTCGGAAGCGACGCTTCTCTTATCAGGGTTATAGTATGCTAAAAATAAATGACAAATATAGGCAAAAAATAAACATAGAAAAATAATAATGTAAGAATGGACAAAATACAAAAATATTTCCAAATTAAATTTGTTTGTATTTATTAAAATAATTGAAAAAAATTAAAAAGTATTTATAATATATTAAATAATTAATTTACATTAGAAATTTAAAAATATTTTTTTATAATTATCAAAATAAATAAAATCACGAAAATATTGAAATAAAAATAAAATATTTTATTTTCATTAGCTACAAATAGCTACCTTTTAAATTTATTTTCACCTTAATAAATATATTATTAACATTAGATTTAATAACAATATGTATTTTGCTTTTATTTTTATGCCTTTTTATTTTCTTGAATTTATTATATTCACAATAATACAATTTCTCTATTAAATTTCTAATATGAATTAATTATTTAATATTTTATAAAAACTGTTTATTATTTGTCCATAATTGTCATTAATTTTTAACATACTATGTAAGCTATTTTTTGTCCACTTGAACATTTTTGCTTGAATGGATCTCTATCACCACTTTCGTAAGAAGAACGGCTGCGCGGTCTGTTTCATAAAAAACTTAATTTTGGATTTGAGGTCAAAATACTCACCTAAACCTAAAGATATATATATATTTTTTAATTAAAGGTTTAGTTAATATCTAGTACGTATGAGAAGTATTTTATTTTTGTTAACGGTGATTTAAAAAAAAGTTTTACCTCATCTGCTATGAAAATATAATGAAATATAAAATTAAAAATAGAAAAAAAAATTAAGTAAACATTGTGATGTACATAAATTTAATTTGAAAACGACCAACTTACATAGGAACACAAATTTGCCATACATAATTTAAAATATCGACCAGAATAAACGTTTTCATTAAAGATTTTATTTTTAATTTTGTTGTTTTATTTTACATAATCACAATAACATAGCAAATACAAAAGTTAAAAAAAAATCCATATACCCGCAAATAATTTTCAAATTTGCTTCAAAAATCATGAAACATTGATTTATTTAATGCCTGTATTTCGTAATTTAATTAAAAAAAAAAAAAACAAATATAATACTTCTAATCCGTACTAGACATTTATTATATCTTTTGATTAAAAAAAAAAATATTTCGATAGGTGTTTTGGCCACAAATCCAAAATTAAATTTTGTATGAAACAGGCATCGCAGCCGTTCCTCTTAAAATGTTTGCATCAAGTACAAGCCACACTGCATAATATCTATGGGTAATAATGATTATTGAGAAACTGGATTTCCTACAATACTTAGAAATTTGTGTAGCAACGTTTCGTAAGGACAGTTTCCTCTGCTAACAATAATAAGCATTCCTGTACCTACTTTTATCTCGAAATCTAGAATCAGAAATGCATCTGACATAAAATAAGCGAATGGCATTCCACTGCCATTTGTGTCCTGCACTGGACAATTCATAAATAATTTTACGAAGGTTTGCATCGCATTGTTAAAATTAAAGAGAAGGAACTTATCGTAATAAGCGAATTATATTATATGCTTAGGTAGGTGTACAATGGGTGTAGCGATCTAAAATCATGTTCAAAAAACCATGTCAACATCCTACATAAAACCTATTAATTACAAATAGCATTTTTGATATGAGAAAGTTACTTATTAAAAAATTATTTATGATAATTTCTTTAAACACATACAAACATGTTATAAGAAACTGGAATAAAACCAAAGATATCAACCTTTTCCTATTATAATTGCATGTATTTCCCGATTTTATATTATTTTTTTTCATTTTCTTTTTTTTTATTTAACTTATAATTTTTTTTAACTTACTTTCAACATCCATGTATTAATATAAATATGGTTTCTTGTAGTTTTTCGGCATTCACTATATTGCAATTTCTAGACATTTTGTTTGGACGTTCTACCATCACCTAATGGTGACTAATTTTGTTTCTGTACTTGTTTAGTTTGAGTTAGTTTTAAGAACGCTACTTAATGGAACGGTTGTGTCGAAACCGGTAGCGAATTTATTAAATCAAAAATAGCAAAAGTACATGGTAAATAAAAACTTCAGAACAAAATAAATATGGTTTCTTTATCTCGACAAAAAATTATTAAAATAAAGAAGCAAAGTTTTTGAATTTCATTTTATCTGGTATTTCTCATTAACACTCGAATACTATTTAACAGATTTGTGTTTTCCAAATTAAATGCGGAATTTCCCGTAGAAAACTTATTTTCTTTGTTGAAAATCATGTCGGTATTCAAAAAAAATTATTTCAAGAAGGTGCAAATTATTTTGCTGCTAAACAAAAAGAATTTCAATCCGTTAGAGAGTTTATAGCGAGGTTAAAATGCCTAATATTTGTAAAAATGTAAATAAGTTGAAACCAAATTAAAAGATATCTTTATTACTAACTAATTAACTAACCATCACGCCGTTTCCCCACGGGGTAGGCAAAAAGGACGGACCGCCAAACAACTCGATCTTGGCATACAGTTCTTTCTTCATTTACGTTCTTTTCTATTATTCCGACTTCTGACATGGCCCGACTCAAGTATTTGATTCACCTGATCGTACCATGTCTTCCTCGTCGTCCCCGGCTTCTTCTTCCATTCACATTCGAGTCATATATTCTTCTTACATTCCTTTCTTCGTTTATTCGCTCTACACTCCCAAACCATCTAAGCGTCCTTTCTAATCTTACTCATTACGTTTACATAAGCCTTGCATTCTTACGAATCTCAATATTTTTCACACAATCATACACAGTTTTACCACGCATTCGCCTCAGAGATATCATTGCTACGGCATTTAGTTTACTTTCATCCTTCCTCTGCCAATTCCATGCTTCACTGCAATACATCAAAGTTGGTATCAGCACTTGATTGTGGATCTTTAGCACAGGTTAAAAAATCGTTAAAATACGGGAATAATAAATTATTTATCTATGACATTTTGTTTGAAAAATTTTAATCACCGTGTACTTTTGTTTCTTGAATTTATTACCGCGCTACCGGTTTCGACACATCGTTCTTAAAACTAAGTTAAACAGGTACAGAAATAATTAGTCACCATTAGGTGAGGGAAGTGGGAGTGGTCATTTGGATGGGGAGGGGGTGGTGGAAGGAGTCAAAATTACTTATGAACAAGGTTGACAAAGGTGATTTACAGGTTGCTATTATATTGTTTAGTAAATATCCTGTATAATTATTAATATATGTGTCTAGAGTACAAGTAACGGTGAATGAAAGGTATGTTTTGATTTTTCGCCTCTGAACTTATTACTTAGAATGGTACATACACTATGTTTTCCTGAATTTGTTCGATATGTTATCTTTGAACCTATTGTGATGTGCTTAGCACCTGTATAGGGCGTATATTATTAAATAAATAAATTAATAAAATATTTTAGATTTTTTTTGTTTATTTCGAAAGTATCTAAGGCGCACAATTTAAAATACACACCAGACCAAATGATTTTTTCGGTTTTGACATACAAATGATGGTTTAAATACATTTTAAAATTATTTTTATTTTTAAAAAATTCCGAAAAAGTTGCGTTCGTGAAAACAATGCTTGATTTTATAAAGAACAATTAACCGTTCGGGTCGAGATTGTATTTCTCATATCTCCGGCCCTAGACCAGCGAACGAAATGATTTTTTCGGTTTTGTCATACAAATGATAGTCTCAATCCATTTCCTTGAAAAATCCCGAAAAATTTCAATTCGGGAATATAATGTGTTATTTTATGGAGAACATTAAATGCTTGGGGTCAAGATTGGATTGCTCTTATCTCCAACCCATTTTTTTTTCATTTCTTATTACGGAACTACCCCTTTTACTTTTTTTAAAAACTTTTGTTTACTTTCTTCAGTTATATTCTTCTCGCCAATTATTTGAATTTAAATTTCGTGGTATTTTTTTTTATTGTGGTTTTCCAAAATTTCTTACGAACTTGATTTTCGCAACATTTGTTATTTCCAAATTTTTTCAATTTCTTTGAATTCTAATTTCGCCCCATTTTCTTTTACATTTCAGGAATTCGGCCGTATTTAAGTTTCCGCCAATTTTCTAAATTTCAATATGGGTGCTGAGTTTAAATGTCTTTCCATTTTTTTTTACTTTTCTTGCAGATCGCCGGATTCAAAATTCCTAACATTTATTTGAATTTAATTTAGAAATATGGAAATTCGAGAGGCGCACAACCAATCAATATAGGCTCTCGATCCGCAAAATATTGTTAATTCGTCTGCGAAAGCATTGCATTTTCGATAAACGTGGCTGCAGTATCTACATTACATAGTGCGTCCACTTCTGCAGCTATAGGCTGCGGAATAGCTTTTATTGTGTATATATAGACTAGTGTCCACGGTGCAGCAGGGGTCCGGTTTGCATTGTTTTCTGCATAGTGTCTTTCTCAAGAGTATCGGATTGCGGGTCAACGATGTAAGTACAGGCCAACGGATTGCGAATAATTTTCCATTATTATTATTGTGAGGGCTTCTATATACAACAAGCTAGGTTGCCCCTACACCTACACCTACACCAGCTCTTCATATGAGACAGCCAATACGGAATTTTTACAATTTTGTCTTATAAAAGTTAAACACATATTCAAAAGCATAAGAAGCAAAGAACGTTATTAAACTCAGTACGGACGATTTCAAAGAAAACAGAAAGCTAAATTAGAGTCGTGAATCTTTCAATGGTAAATCAGAATACAAGAGCAGTTGTAGCGTAAAAATGATACGACGGCTAATGTTCTCTCATCTCAAGATTCGTGGGTGAGAATGATGGTGAAGCACAGGGAAGTGGGATGTATTGATTGATACAGTAAATAAAACCCTTGTAAAAGGAAAGAACATAAATTTAATGATTCTATAACCACATCTATCATGGTTTAGCAAAGAAAAGAGTAAAGAGAAGGATTGATCCCAACACGAAAAGGTTCAAACAATAATTGATGGCTCTCATGGTCCGACTCCTCTCCTCAGCATCATGGAAGGCCTCTCCAGGTCCAGATGCTCACCGATCGTAGTAATCTCCAAAAGAAGTCTAGGACGACTCTTCTGAAGCGCCATCCGCCATAGCCTCTTCCGTGGGGTCCAGACAATGGAATATGCAGATGCTACCTTATGTCCTTTTTGGTCCGCTCATCACTTCTTCCGAGATTTTCACCACAGCAACAGGCACGCGCGGTTTGGCTTCATCGCCTCACAATCCGGCCATCGATCAATCAATAAAACAAAAAACACACCCACTTCGGGCAAATTTTGTAGACGCCCTGCGACGTCAAACAAAATAGAAAATCAAAAACATAATCTCTCCCAACAAACACACGTCGATCACGACCGCTCCAGTCAGGTTATGTCGCCCGCCATGTTGAGTTGCTCCCTTCCGTCTGCCGTCTCCCATAGACATCCTCTCACCAATCTCTTCCGTAGACAATTATCCCAATCCTAGACTCGGGGTCAGTATTTACGTTACAATTCCCCGCTTCCCCGTAAAAATTTTATGCCGCGAAGTGAAGTAAAATTTGACCAAACCTTCCTCTCTACTCTTTTCAATTACAGAAAAAACTGAAAACAAAGAAAACAAGTAACAACCAATATAAAACAAAAGTCAAAATTGACAAACAAAATGGTATATCTTAGTATGACAATACAC
>JAHDVE020011175.1:0-94616 GCA_022606495.2 Halesus radiatus
ATTTAAACTTATATAAGTGTCACTAAACGTTACGTAATTTAAATAAAACATTATGTAAATTAAATAAAATACGAATTGTTACTTTCCCTACTTCCTTCAACATCAAAAATATTCCACAATTTTTTGTTGTTGTTGTTATTTTTATTTAATTCAAAAAATCTTGTTAAAAGTCAGCGTTATTCAGAATTCCACATTAAAGTTGTCAACGGCTTTTTTGTGCCATCAGATAAGAGAAGGACTATTTGCCTCATTTGTTTGCATAAATATCCACAATATACATACGTTGTGTCACGTCTAGATTACTGCAACGGAATATATGCGAGTCTCCCCAAATACCAAATTAACAAATTGCAATCAGTATTCAACGCTGCAGCAAGACTTATCACCGACGTATCTAAATATTCTCACATTTCAGAGCTTCTCAAAAATCTCCCCTGGCTCAAATGTCCTGAAAGAATCCTGTTCAAGTTCTGCTGGATGGTATTTAAGTCACTTAACGGAATGGCTCCGGTTAACTTATCAGAACTGTGTATTCCCGAAAATACCAACTCACAGCAGTCCACTCTTAGGTCAGCAGCGTCATCAGCTATCGGCAAGTTGAAGGAACCAAAGCGCACACCTAATACTAAGTTTGGTGATCGTGCTTTCGAAGTGTCAGGACCTAAAGCCTGGAATGAACTGCCGCATGACTTAAGAATTATCAAAGACTCGACAGTATTCAGAACTAAACTTAAAACACATCTTTTCAGACAATCGTATCCATAAATTGAAGAAATTCACCTGTAAATTGCTTAGCTAGGCTAGCCGGTTAGTACTTACCTAAAGTCATTAAATAAATTAAAAATTTTAAAAATCAAAAATTCACGCACAGATGCGTCCATAAAGTATAAATTTAAAAAAATGTTTAATTTTTTTAAATTTATACTTTATGGACAGCCCGCAACACTGTAAATAACCAAAGTGGAAAATAAATAAAATAAAATAAATGATAATATTTATTAAAAGCTTCTTACGCTTTTTAAGGTCATTTTATAGATATTTTCGAGTCCTAAAATTCATTTTATAAATATTTTTCAGTCCTAAAAATTATAAGAATTTCAATAAATACCAACTCTTCTTGTGCCACCAATCTTCTAATAAATGTAACATCAATGGAAAAGGAGCAACAAATAACCATGTAAAACTATCATCTCTATAAATAAATTTTCTAATAAAACTGTGTGCATCTGAAGCGACCTGCCAGGTAAGTATGTTTTTCTGTATCTGTTTGTATATTATTAGTTAAGAAATATTTGTACAGCGCCCTTGAGGTGATTTTTCACGAAAACGGCGCTATACAAATCATCCAATTATTATTATTATTATTATTATACACCTACAGTTAGTAGCTACGCAGACTACACAGATAAGATAAAACAAATTGAAACATATAAGTATTTATCTACCCAAACAAAGATAAATATTGTCATTTTTATTATTTAGTATTTACTCATACCTGTGATAATGTAATCAATATATATATATAAATCTTTGTCTGTTTGCCTATCCGGGATTTTCTCGAAAATTCCTATACCGATTTCCCTGAAAACTGTACAATTTGTTCTTATTAGTGACGATAAGGTTTAGAGAGTACTTTGAATGAAATTCAATATGTAAAACTGTTGCCATAACGTTTTAAAAATAGTGTGAAAAAATTAAACCCCCCATGTTGTATTGAGGTTAGCCTGTAGATATACCACTCTGATTAGCCACATATTACATATTCAAAGATGAAGGATCGTTTGTGTAGAATATTTTCAAAATTGAAAACACAAGTAGGTACCTACTTAAGAACTTTATTATATAGATATGTTTTGAACAATAGTTATCACAAGACATTATTTTCGGTGTAAAATCAATTATTGCATCCAAACGACAAGCAAGAATTCACAATTTCATAACTTTATTAAAAAAAATCCCGATTGAGGCCAGGACACATCAGCTACTAAATAAATAAATAAATAAATACCTACCGAAAATCTATCGGTGTGATGTTTATTGATAAACGGCACTCTAAAAATTGTCCCGTGATAATAATAATGATAATATTAATAAAGCTTAAAATCGCTTACCATGTTTAACCTTCGGCCAGTCTTCAAGCGTGTACCTGACATCTTCAAAGTCGACACCACTCCAAGCGAAAAGAAACCTTATAGGCTCTCCCAAACCCTTCACGTTGAAATATTTCAATGTATGCTTGTCCATATTGGATGCGTATTTTGCACAGATATTGACGCTATGTAGGTTTATATTTAACTGGAGTTTTAATTTGACTCAGATAGGGTTATATGATATAAGCGAAGGTGAGTCCAGGGTCATCAGGTGTTCTACTTTATTTCGTTGTTATCATAACATAAGATTTTAATTAATCACGAGCTATCACTGAAGATATAATCCGATAGAAATGTGTTGTGGGCGTGTGTGAGTACTAGAATATTTTAGAATTTTTGATATATTTCAAAGTATTCTCGTATAATATATGCAGATGATTAATTAGCTCCCCACGCCACTCTACCTAGCGACCACTGTAAAGGTCTTGTGAAAACTACAATTTGAAGTATTTATGAAATTAGAGAATATTGTTCAGCAAAGTGAATTTAATTGATTAATTTTGAGCTTAAATCTTGGATTTCGCAATGGTTTTACAAGCATTTGGTAACAAACTCTCCTTTACCGCGAATATTAAGAAATTACAATACTATGCACTGATGTAATAATGAAATGACATTTTTAATGACACAATTAATCAATTGGTGACGGCCTCCATGGTCGAAGGATAAGGCTCTCTACGAATCCTTAGGTCGCGGGTTCAAATCCCGGCGTTCGCAAATAAATTTTATTTAATTAATTTGTGTTGTTTCACAATTAATTCATTTAAAAATAATATATAGTATATTTGCGCACGTTCCAGAATGGAAGGTACTCTCAGTATCGCCCCGGTGAAAGACCACCATTCAGAATTGAAACGTTGCTTGAAATGGCTTTTAACCGTTTTTGGTGACAAGATCTGAATAGCCAGGTATTTCTCCACCTTCTTCTTTCCCTTCTCCTTCCCCTCCCCAATACCTTCAGCCTCACAACATTTCCCAATTAAGGATGCCATAGTCTCACTGGCTCCAGACGGTTGGGAGCAGTTGGGACTCTTGTGCGGTATTCATATAAAAAATGAATAAATAAATAAAGTTTTACCGTTTATATCAAACTGATAATTTGATGATGCCCTTTATTAAGTACCAAAACAGTGTACCATCAGCATAATATGTTTTCGACCTTTCACTTCTTTTTTATTATTATTATCATTTTTGCGAGATAATGTTTGTTGTTGTTTATTGTACTTATTTATTATTATTGATATATAAACATTCATTTATGTAGAATTTGGGCATATTGCCTGTTTTATGTACTATAAAATAAAATAAAATTTAAAAGTGTAATGGGCCGGTACCAACCGTAAGGACCACTGATACTTACATTTTTCATTCATCTTTATACTAAAATTACATAATCGCAGAAAATATAAGTTAGTTTTCTTGTTATTGATAAATATTGTTTTCATTCTATATTTCGTGTCATAATCACATTGACCTCCACTGGCGCATTCAAATCTCTTTCTAAATATTCTAAATATTCCATCGAAATTTCTTGCTCAAACATGGCTCGACTTGTTGACAAATGTCAATAAAGGGAAATACATTGACACTGTCCCATCATCGTAAAGAACTATCAAAAACTGGTTTCTTGTGATTGGATTCTCAGAATCCTACTAATAAAAAATACACGTAGCTGGTAAACGACGAATATTTTCTCGATTCTGTATTCCTGGTCATCGTGTTATTATGTAGACCTACTCATCAAATAAAGTGCTCAGTCATGCTTGGTTGCCAAATGGTTTGTAAATTCGTTTATCCTATGGAATAAAGTGGACCGCAAGAAATGCGATGTGGGCGTGTTTCGTAATCCAAAAGTCTGGCCTATCGGGCCTTACATAATGCTAAACTGTAATTGATCATCATTCTAAATTTAAAATTGGTTGGCGATATACGAAATCAAGCAAGTGTAAGAAAGACAGAACGCGTGCTTAATGAGATACAACCAAAAGAAATTAAGTCTTTGATTTCCATTCAAATCTTCATTTTTGTCATTTCTTCATTCGTGTATAATGCATGTACTGTTCTTTTTTTGGAGCTCTTGTTTATCTCATTTCGTGTTATGTATTTTGTGTAATTGAAAATTTGGACAACAATTTTTTTAATCACATGATAAACATTTCTAGGGCTTATTTATCTATTCAGTGGTTTGTCGGTATAATAATATGATGACTGTCATTATCCAAGGACGCCAACCGACCGGACAGTTAAGAGGTAAAAAACTCCATCTCATATTATGATTATTTTAATGCTCAATACTATTATTATTCTTTGAGTTAAAGATTCTAAAAAGGTACATAATTTTATTAGATGTGTTTGATTATGGTTTACTATTAATAAAATATAAAATTATGTACGGCTCATCCTCGTTTTGACATTTGACATTCTAACCTCAAAACTGATCAAAACCGACCAGCCATTAATTTGAAGGGTTTTAGCGGACTTTGAAAAATTGAAACTTCAAAAATTATTTTGACTTTGAAAATTCACTTTAGAAAAAAAAAAACGAAATATACTGGTATTTAAGGTGGGGCGTCATTATTTATAAAAAATAAAATTTTAAAAATTGGACTAGAGTTCCTTATTGTTAGGTACCGAAAACTGTTTTATCTTTATAACTGATGTAGTTTAGTTTTGTTTTCTTGGTAGATACGTGATAAATTGCCATCGAAATTTGTACTATTTTGTAACGTTTCATGTAGGTTTGCAATTTGCAGTTTGAAGTAGCCAAAAAATTAATTAGACTGTCACAGGAAAACTGTTTTTAAATCCTAGATCGTAAGTCTAATTAAATGGAAAAAAGTTCTTCAGCAGGTTACCTACTTGTGTTTTCAATTTTGAAAATATTCTACACAAAAAAACTTATTTTTTGAATATGTGATATGTGGCTAACCAGAGTAATATATCTATGGGGTAACCTCAATACAATATGGCGGGTTCAATGTTTTTAATATTAATTTTAAAACATTATAGCAACAGTTTTACGCATTGGATTTCATTCAAACTACTCTCTAAACATTCCCGGCACTAATAAGAATAATCGGTGCTATTTTCATCGAATCCGGTACAGCAATTTTCGAGAAAATTAAGGACAGACAGACCGACAAACATTTTTTATATATGTAAAATATAAAAATTCTATTTACACGAGAATATAAACTTTATTCACAAAAAAAACTAATAAAGGTAACTTCATGGAACATGAATCAGATATACTATGCTTTTGAAAAATACAAGACATATCTTTTATTTTTTATAAATTTTGTATAAATTTTCTACAATGTTAAATGGTAAAAAATATTTTGAAATCGTTGTTCAAAAGAGATTTTTTTTTTAAATTACTATCTGGTTTAAAACATCTGACCGTTCTGTTGGCTAGACGTTGAAAATAGATACAATTTCGTTTATAAAACAGTCAAATCAAGTGCCTTCGTCCATCCGATCTGGTCGTCGAAACTGGGAACACAGCGTATCCAAAGTGAGTAGAGAAGTTCAAACACTATGACATAAATAAATAGAGTGTTTATCATTTTTGTTATCTTTTTGAATAAGAAATTGATAAATGTGACAACAGTTTTTGGAAAAAATCAGTTTATAACGTATTTTATAACAATAATAATTGGATAATTTTTATAGGTTCGTTTTCGTGAAAAATCACCACAAGGGCGCTTCACAACTGTTTTTTTTATTCTTATTAATCTTTCTTGTATTTTTTCGGCATCCACTATATAGCAATTTCTAGACATTTTGTTTGGAAGTTTTAATTTACCATGTACTTTTACTATTTTTGTATTAATAAATTCGGTACCGGTTTCGACACAACCGTGCCATTAAAACTAACTTAAATTAGACAAGTACAGAAATTAGGTGAGGGTAGTGGTGATTTGGTGGGGGGGTGGGCCAAATCACCAATTTCACATTTTCGTTTTCTTAAACTTCCAAACAAAAAGTTATTAATGTTTGTTATTTATTTATATTTTTTTTATTCTACTTTTATTTTTTGTTTATTTTTTTTATTTTTCTCAATTTTTTTTTAATTATTTGTTTATTTCATTTTTTTAAATTTTAATTTAAAACAAAATTAATAATGTTATTATTAAGTTCTGAAAGTATTTTTAGTTTTCATTATTGTGACAGCTGTTTCGGCGTTTAAGGCCATTTTCAAACTGCCTTATGGCCTTAAACGCCGAAACAGCTGTCACGATGATAAAAACCAAAAATACTTGCAGAACTTAATAACAACATTATTAAACTTGATTAACATTAAATTTGTGAAAGAATTAAATGGAGTTCTACGAATTAAACACAAAAACAATTAATATTTGTTTAAGTGGCAAACTGTGACCTTACTGGGGTATTTGGGGTGACATTTTGCACATGGTTTTACATATGGATTATAAATTAGGTCAAGTTTTTTGTATGTTTGATTAAAAAAATTTATGAAAAATTAATAAAAAATTTAAAATCGATGAGAAACCATACCGTGACCGTTAAACTCTTTTCGATTGCAACATCATACCCAGGGTTTTGCCTAGCTTGCCAGGGTTTATCTTATTGTGTGCAAACATATACAGAAACATTCTTACCTGGCAGGCTACTCTAGATTAACACGTTATAGTAGAAAGATTTAGTTTGCGGTATAAAAAAACGTATAATATTTTAAAAAATTATTCTTATTCGTTATTATATTACATTTATTATAAGGTTAGTGGCAGAATGTATTCTTTTTGTAGATCTACAAAAAGCATACGACCGAGTTGACAGAAAAAAATTATGGAAGGTGTTGTCCATGTATGGAGTGAATACAAATCTCATACAGGCAATCGCATCTGAACGCGGGAAGCGTTGCATGTGTTAGGGGAAACGGTGATGAACGGTTTGACATCACAAAAGGCGTTAAGCAAGGCTGCGTAATGTCACCGTGGTTATTCAATCCATACATGGATATGCAAGAATTGAAAGAGGTGGGTTTAGGCGCGAAAATGAGTAATCTGCAAGTATATTGCCTGTTGTATGCTGATGATGCGGTGCTGGTTGGTAACATTGTGGAAGATCTACAGTCCCTCGTATCTAGGATGAACGAAGTGTGTATGAAGAATGAGCTAATGATGAATGTAAGTAAGTCTAAAGTCACGGTGTTTGAAAGAGAGAGTACGAAAACAGTGTGCAATATAGTTGTGAATGATGAATACTTGGAGCAGGTCGATGACTTTGTGTATTTGGGAAGTATGTTTACGATAGATGGAAAGACTGATAGGGATGTTGAAAGAAAGGTGAATGCAGGAAACTCCATTAAAAGAGGACTGAACGCGGTTGGCGCAAACAAAAAGTTGTTCAAAGAAGCGACGCTAGCAGTCCACAATGGAGTGCTGATACCAACCCTGATGTATGGCAGTGTGGCATGTAACTGGCAGAGAAAAGATGAAAGTAGACTGAATGCTGTAGAAATGAGATATCTGAGACGAATGTGTGGTAAAACCATGTATGATCGTGTGAAAAATGTTGAGATTCGTAAAAAATGCTAGTCTGATGTAAACGTAGTGAGCAAGATTAAGAAAGGGACGAAGAAGCCGGGGACGTCCGAAGAAGACATGGCACGATCAAGTGAATCAAATACTTGAGTCGGGCCATGTCAGAAGTCAGAATAACAGAAGAGAATGTATGAGACGTTGTATGAAAGTGAATGAAGCAAGAAGTGTATACCAAGATCGAGTTGTTTGACGGTCTGTCCTCTCTGCCTACCCCTGCGGAGAAACGGGGTGATAGTTAGTTAGTTAGTTAGTGGCAGAAGAAGGGTTGATATTTATTTTAAACTAGTTTATGGCCATACCCGGCCTTGATCCGATTTTTTTTGTTTTTAATAAAGTTATGTATTCTTGCTTGTCGTTTGGTTGCCATCATTGATTAGACAACATGCCTTGTAACGATTATTACTATCTCTGAACAAATAAACAAACAAAGATACATTTGAAAATTTTATTTCATTACAAAAATTATTTTTTTCAATACATATCTAAATAATAAAAATCTTAAATAGGTTCCTACTTGTATTTTCCATTTTGAAAATATTCTACCCAAACAAACCTTTTTATTTTGAATATGTAATCTGTGGCTAACCAGAGTGGTATATCTATTAGCTAACCTCAATAGAACATGGCGGGTTCAATGTTTTTCAGATTATATTAAAAACGTTATGGCAACAGTTTTATATATTGGATTTCATTCAAACTACTCTCTAAACCTTACCGGCACTAATAAGAACAAAGAGCGAAACCGGTCGAGTAATGTTCGAGAAAATCGAGGACAGACAGACAGACAAGCATTTCTTACTTACCAGAAAATAAGAATAGGTGTAACTACTATCACGCCATTCCCACGCTGGAATGGATGGAATGATGGAACGTCGCACCACTCAGTTTTCGGCGTAAGCTTTCTTAAATAATATGTTTCACGAATCGATACGCTTTTTTGCTAATCCGACTCTCGAATAGACCGGCCATACTCAGTAGATTCAATTGGTTTCATTAATTCTAGTGCTTACATCGACCTTGAAGTATTTTAGGATCTCCTCATTCGTAATGTAGTCCAAGATGGCTTTGCCAGACCCACTACATAATAATTTATTTTATTTAATTTTTGTCGATTCGTGTTCAGAACATAAAAAAGATATATAATAAATAAGTGATATAAATTTGACCATTTACAAGTGTCCACTTGGCTGTTATAATATATGTGAGTGAATCCGGTGATTTTCGAAAAAATCAAAATAAAGAGGTATATAAATAAAAATTTAAAAGTTACATGTAATTTTTTTTTTTGTGGTCTGAAAAGGAAGGGTGTAGGGGAGGGTTGATCTAGTTGAAATGTATGTTTGTGATTTTATATTAATAAAACAACAAAAAAATAATGTATACGGATAAAAAAATAAAGTTAATAGACTGGTGGTAGTATGATTTGAGGAGGTATCTGAAGTTATAAAGGCTTGATAGATCGCCGGTGTGACTTTATGGAGTGTGGTGCAGGGCTAAAGATGTTCATGATAATTACACTTCATTATTTATACTTCATTCATTCAACGTTCGTCCTTCTCCTGTTAGTTTCATCCCTTGCTGCCATTCATCGGGATTATTATCTGAATTCCATTGTGGAATGTTGGCTTCTCTTTTTTTGGCAACTTTGCATTGGCGACCACTGCATTCAGTCCTCTATTAAGTTAACTTCCTGGTATAACCATCCTGTCAATATCATAAATAGTTTTTCAGTATTTTGCGAACACTCTTCTCAAATGCACAAACTCGTCCACTTGCTCGGAAGATTCACCGTTCACAAGTATAAATATCACTTGGAGTTTTTACATCATCTATTGGAAATACCATGTCTTGACTTGCCTATTATATTCTTACATGCATATATCGTTCATCCTAGACACTACAGATTTTACTATTTTCATACTGGTGGAAATGAGAACTGTCTTACATGCATACACAGCATTATCATTTACTTATTAATTTTATTATTGGTGTTGAAGTTTTTATTATTGGTTCTGAATGTATGTAGGTTATTCATAGGTGTACCTTTTGTTTCAGACTGCACTAACAATGACGGAATCAAAGTTCAAACTAACATATTTCACCGTGAAGGGACTGGGAGAGGCCATCAGGTACCTGTTCGCCTATGCTGACGTCGATTTCGAAGATAACAGGATAGCGCAAGACGATTGGCCAGCTGTCAAGGAAAGTAAGTGTTATTTTAAACAATTTTCTGTAATCTGGTGTAATTGAATTCTACCGGTAGTTTATTGGAAGGTGCTCCAAAGAACTGTTGTCACTGATTCCTTCGACTTAGGTCCATATGAAGTCATTCCAAAAATACTAATAAGTTAGCTGACTTTCTGCTTTATATTATTTGAAATCATTATTTATATTTGATATTCCGTTATTGTATTTAAAGCAATATTACTTATAACTAACTTTGTAATATACATTTACCTTGAAATATTGGGTATTTTGATTGACTTTCGATTTTTGACTTAACTCTTTTTTGATTTGTTTCACAAAGTAAGTAAATTTCAAAGTAAACTGGAAGAGTTGTAAAGTTCCTTCGAAATGAGAATCGATTCGGTTTGCAACTATTTTGATCTGATAACACAACAGTAATAGACCTTCTGCTAGATGCTCTTCTTCGTGAGCCTTCTGGCTTCCTGGATGGGACGGAGCTTTCTTCAAATATCTCCAGTTTTACCGATTTTTGTCTCACCCAAAATCGGCACTTCTCAGTCGGTTCAAATTATTTTGAATAATAATTTTTTTTTTAATCAGGTTACGAATACCGCCAGTTGCCAGTTCTGGAGGTGGATGGAAAGACCCTCAATCAATCTGTGGCCATCGCCAGATACCTCGGAAAAAAGTTTGGTCTGGTCGCTTCAGATCCTTTTACAGACGCCCTTCTTGAAGCCCTTACTGACAACCTCAAAGACGTCCAAGGAAGTAAGTTTCAAAATTTATCATCTAATAGACACAACTACCATGGTTCCATTTTTTTAATGGAGCTGAATACTTTGATAGGAATGTAGATTTACATGTTTTTAATATAATATTAAACTAAATGGATATTATTTTTGTTTCCTAACTTGTTTGGACACGTATTAAATATGCCTAACATAAAAAAATCTTTTACAACTTCAGAATCTGCTTTATAGGTGTATTTAACAAGATAAACAACCGTGGCAAGTGAAAACATGATTTATTAAAAAATGTATGTATTCTTCGTCTCTATATATAAAAATGAATGTTTGTCTGTCTGTCTATCCTCGATTTTCTCGAAATTTACTTGACCGGTTTCGCTGAAAATAACAAAGTTTGTTTTTTTTTTAAATTTTTTTATTGTATACCATAATATTGATTATATACAGTGGGAACTAATCGCTAAGCCACTGTAAGTAGCTTTTCAGCAGGAGTTTATTATATAATACAACAATAAATAACAATCATCACACAAATGTAGGGCAAAATTAGGATATAGAGGCGCATGCATGTTGTGATCAATGTACTTAAGTTGAAAAAAAAATTAAAAAGAAAAAAATAATGGAGAAAGTATTACAGTTTTGTTATTGAGATACTAGAGTCCAATTTTATAACACCGATTTAAATAATATTATAAAGATATCAATATCATAAAAAATATAAAAATTATAAAAGTACCAAAATTATAAAAATATCAACATTTTAGACATCAACATTATAAAATTACCAATATTATAAAAATACAAATACTATAAAAATACCAACATTGTAAAAAATACCAATATAATAAAAATATCAACATTATAAAAACATTATTATTATAAAAATATAAATATTATAAAAATACCAACATTGCAAAAACATTAATATTACAAAAATATAAATATTATATAAATATCAGAAATATCAAAGTATCAGCAAGTATTAAATAAATTGAGAAATAAAATAATGTATATAAATAAAACAGAAGTACAGGATGTTTACAATGAGGATAGACTTAATATAATAGTAACACCGTAACAGTAAATATAGCATATATCGAAGAGGTATACAACCAAGGAGATCGTCATATTTATTACCATCAATACACAAGGTTGCTTTCCAAAAGCCAACACTTTAACATCAGTGAAAATTTCATCATAGAGCAATTGTTTTTAAATTCGTACGGCAATTTGTTAAATATAAATGGTACAATGTATTCAAGGGTTCGTTGACCGTATTTATTTTGAAATCTTGGCACTATCATTCCTATATTTTGTGTGAAACGTGTATTGTGTACATGATCCACCACTGCCTTATACGGACTTTCAGATATATGTTGCAGTAGAATTTATTGCCACAAAAGACCACGAACAGGTTGGTATATCGGTGTAAATGGCGTAAATTGAACTGGTCTCATTAGCTAAGTTGGTTAAGCTGTTACCCCGGATAGGTAGAGGTCCTGGGTTCGAGTCCCAGATGCGAATGAAATCTTTTTAATATCTGTTGTTTTTTCGGTTTCGTGGTTCATTTGGGATGTGTTAATATTATCTTCTTCAATGGTTTAAATAACTTCATTCAGTGGCATTCCTACAGTGCTGCTTTTACATTATATTTATACATTCTTAACATATTACATACATTCTTACTTATTCTTAATATTACTCCTACAGTACTCCTTAGGTGCATATTCATCTAATAAAACTACGAAATATTATACAGTATATACATGGCTATACAAAAATAACACATTCACAATAATACTGCAAAAATAGTAAGACAGGAGTCGGGTTATGTTCAGCAATAACTGACTTCACATAAAAAAATAATTAAAAAAATATATACGAAGGAAACCGAAACCAAACAACTGCCAGAGGCTTGAGGAAATGGCTTTTTACAATAAATTGTAGAGAAAGTAAAATTTATAGACAGTAGGATTTTTTAATTTTTTTTTTTTAAAGCCAGTTTAAATTCAGTCAATTTCTGGATACTAGTAAGAGCTGGGGGAAGTTTATTCCAAATGCAAGAAGGGCCATTTACACGAAAAGAGCGAACATAGTAGACGGCTCGATTTGACATTGAAAGTTAGACGATTAGTGGCATCTAGATCTGCTGACCTCAGAGTGAGGCGTCTATCACTTAAGATATATAGGCTGGCGCCATTCCCTGCAATGCTTTGAAGGTCAGTAAGCAGATCTTGAACTCTATTCTTTCAGGGCATCGAAGCCAATGAAGCTGATCCCTTAGAAGTGGGGTTATATGACAATATTTAGATTCACCAAATATCATTCTCGTCGCAGCATTGAAGACCGACTGGATTCTATTGAATTGTTTTTGAGGGAGGACATCATATCCACTATTACAATAGTCCATACGTGAGACAACGAAGGAATTTATGAGGGATTTTCCTCCATCAGAGGGAAGACATCTCCTGATTGATTTTATCTGCCTAAGATAAAAAAGTCAGAACTTACAGCTTTTGAAATTTATCATATTTGGCTGAAGTTTCGGTGCAGACGCCTGATTTCTTAAAAACAATAAGAGGTGAACATCCAGCAGTGCCTGGGTGCCAGTGCCGTGCAGTCCATAAAGGTTGAAAAGCTGTGCCTACCCTAAGAAAAACGAACCACAAAAATGAATCTATATGTAATACCACGAATTTATTTTCTCCATGCTTTCGGTTCACAACAACCAGTGGAAGAATTACGAAATTGTCATTTTTCAAATATTCCGTGCACATTTCATACCCGAAATTAACTAACTACACTACACACCGCCAACCTTCGGTCTACGGCAACGCATGCCTTTGCTACGTATTGTTTGTAGCAATAACTCGTGGATCAAGTTTCGTCGTCAGCTCATAAATCTGGGTGATACGTAACTCAATCTTATCAATATTACTCAATAATATTATCTTTTTTTTTAGTACTCAATTTTAATTTAACGCATTTTTTATCAAACACATATATACTCGTACAATCTCTATATACTTAATTATTATACTTTTTTCTTGATATACCATAATATGTCAATACTAGCTTTTTTCCCTTCTATTTTTGTATAATGGCACTTAATATGATCTAAACTTGTCAATTTGACTGTCCTAAAACGGGATTTGTACCTAGTCGGACAGTCAAAGCTTTCTTACATTTTGTTGTTAAATAATGTGTGTTTCAAATAAATAAATAGTATTATTAAAAAAATAAAAATAAAATTATCACACCCACATCTATTCCCCACTGCAAACGCGGAGCAATGAACATACATTTATTAACTGTTTTATTTCAATTAATTCTCTTTTTTGCAGAGTTCAGAGAATCAATTATGAAGAAGACCCCCGAAGCTAAAAAAGAAGTCGATGATGCCTTGGAATTCTTTCTGAAAAAATCAGAGCCACTTGCAGCTAATGGGTTCTTTTATGGAGAAAAAAATGTGAGTAAAGAAAACCATTACAATTTTCGACCGATTTCTGCTTTTGATAAAGTCATCAGCTGTCTGTTTTTTTTTATACTTGCCATATGTGTGACTGGGAAAATTAATGCTATAGATTTAATTTTTACCAGTGGCAGTTTTCTCTAACGTGCGTGTCTGCAGTTAACTCCCATAAAAAAATATAAAAATAAAACAAACAATTAACATATTTTTTCCAAACTTTTAACAGCACCGCAATTAAATTCGGTGTTAAAAAATCCACCCGTCCGTACAGGTAATCCTGCCCGAAACCGAATCCGAAATGAATTCCATACGTGCGTTATGAATTCAGCATCTATTGGACATTCTGTTCTAAGAAATAGTTAATACATTGCCATTCTAGTGGGGCTTCGGCGGAAACCGTGCCGACCGTGCAATCCTTCGGAATCTGCAAGGCGACCGTGTGCGCAGCTATATGACTATTTGTAACAACAAATTCATACGGAATGGTATTTTGCAAGAATCAAGAGATTTTTTCTGCGATCATCGTATTTTAAGTGGTTCCATAAAAGTAAAATAATACTTCTTAATATTAAAAAAATGAACAATGAAGTTTCGTATTTAAAAAATATTTTTTGAAACCTATTTCATTATATTATTCATTTGCCGCCGACGTTTTAATGAATCGCCGAATTGTTTCTTGTTACTAGGTCGCTAATTTCTGGTGCAGTATGAGATTCCGTTAGATCTAGGAAAAATATATTTAATATGGAAGATAGCAATATAGTATTTTTTATTCAATAGATAGATTTTTTTTCACTTTCTTAAACTCCAATTGAACTTTCAATGAGTTAGGCAACGAATCACCACTGCTTTTTACCGGAATCTTACAACTAACTAACCTCAAGAGTACCGAGAGATTTGACTATGTGGTTATTGTGAAGAGTGTTAGAGTAGAAGATACTCTCAGTATCCCCTGGTGAAAGACCACCATTCAGAATTGAAACGTTGCTTGAAATGGCTTTTAGCCGGTTTGGTGACCAGATCTGAATAGCCAGGTATATCCCCATTTCTCCACCTTCCTCTCCCCCTTCTACTTCCCCTCCCCAATACCTTCAGCCTCACAACATTCCCCAATTGGGAATGCCATAGTCTCACTGGCTCCAGACGGTTGGGAGCAGTTTGGGACTCTTGTGCGGTATTCATACAAACATAAAAAATAAATTGTGTAGTTTGATAAAACATGTTTATTGCTTCTCAGGCTACATGGACAGACATCTACTTCACCGGAATCACTGAACTGATGTCCAAATTCCTTCCTGATGTTCTGCAAGCGTACCCCAACCTGACCGCCCTCACGGAGAAGGTAAAGGGCAAGGAAAGTGTCAAGAAGTACATTGAGAACAGACCTGAAGACAACTGGGTCATGCCGCAATAACTTATTCATATATATTGATAGCATTGAATATTACTTTTCTTATACCATCATTACTGGAACGGCTGCTTGGATGGAGTCTCTCTTGGTGGCCCTTTGGAGACGGGGACCGTCAAATATCCACCATAAACTTATTAATTTTTTTGCTCTCTTAGTGAATGAACTTATTTTGCATACTTTACTAAGTAATCTTTTTTCAAATATTTTTTTTTTCCTTTTATTTTACGTACCTATTGTTATTTATTTGTTTGTATTATTATAACATATGGAACGTATTACATTGCACTACCCCCGCACCCTCTGGAATAAAGAACTGTTAATATTATTATTATTATAGCTGTTTTCTTTACGTTGGACGACACAAATATGATTTCTCAGAATGAGATGAGTTATCCCATAAGATTTATTTCTCACACTACTGTAAAAGTCGATTATTTGTCAATGTAATCAATTTTTTTCTTTCTCCTTTTCTATTTTCTACAAACCTTGTGGTTTCTCTAATAATGAACTCCAGTCCAATTTTTTTTATCATTGAAGTTCAATCTCAAATACCAGTATATTTCGTTTCAATTCTAAAGTTAGTTTTCATTCTTAAAATAATTTTCTAAGTTTCAATTTTTCAAAGTCCGCCAAAACGCTCCAAATCTGTTTTCATCAGTTTTGAGGTTAAAATGTCAAATGTCAAAACAAGCATGAGCTTCAACGTACATAATTTTATATTCTATTCATGGTAAACCACAACTAAACATAAGTAAAAAAATTATGTATCTTTTTAGAAACTTTAACTCAAATAATAATAATAGTATTGAGCACTAACATTATCATAACATTCTTATTGAGAATTGGTTTGCTCATGAATACTCTAATGTCTTTCATTAATAATAGTTATTTTTTTTATATTGAACAACAATTATAGAGCTAAAAGTCATTCAAATTAAGTTAAATTTCGCCAAAACTAAAAAAATACATATTTAAAATACAAAACAAACGTGAAAAATAAAAATGTCCATATTAATCCAAAAACAGAGGGGCGCGTGTCGTCAGATGTTCCAAATGCAATGGTACCATGGTATTTCGATGAGATGATTTTTTATTCACCTTTAAATAACAATTGTACAGTGGGGAGCACTTTCGATTTGTACAGAGTCAGCAGTTGTATACTATTAAAGTATCTGAGGGCTCTGTACAGTACGCCCAGCTTCTTAGTTGGTAACTTTACTCAGACTTCGACTAGGTGACTCGTCTTTGCCGAGCCATACCTGCTACGAGCAATCATATAGTATTTCCAATTCAGCTTATATGATATCTCGACTCTATCCGTAAAAACGGCGCAAAACTCAAGCTGAAAAATTAAATTGAACCTTTATCTTTATATTATGAAGACCTCTTCAAAGTGAAAACTACGGTACGATACTACGCACGGCTACGGTACATTTGGTACGGTGATCTAGGGTCTGATTATGGTTCTTTTTAAAGTATTGTCCTTATCCTTAGCCTTAAAGCCTTTTTGCTTAACTACGATTCCGGTTTTCATCAGTATTGTCATCTCGGTCATATGAGATGCATCATTACGTTCGATACATCGAGGACAATTCCCCATCCTTAGTAAGAATCGGAATTAGGAGTTGATTCAAAAGAACAGAATCTATTACATTTGATAATCATGGCCAAGAAATAATGAGTCATTGTAAAAAACGCTAAAATAGCTTGGCGTGGGACAGTCTAACCTGTGTTTACGGATGGGCAAAAAGGTTAATTAGGTGGGGTAACAAACTAAATACACTTGCTGAATTTGGACGAATGAGAGTCATCATGAATTGGTAAAACGGGAAACATTTGAGGATGACGGGTTTAGAGTTAAACAGTAAAAGGCTTATTAAGGAGAATAATATTGACATATCCCCTTATCAGTATCTCGGTTTCAAAATTCACTCACTATAACAAGAGATATGAGTGCAATTTTTCATTGTATACATGGTTTTATACCATATTTTTTATAACTTTTTATTAGATAAGTAATAGGTATCAGATATAATCTATTTTGTTGCCGAAAAGGAAAAGTGTCATTCACAAATGGTCTAACCAAGCAAGATCTTATAATGATAATCGTTTTATGCTAATCTGGAGGTCTAATCTGATTATTTTTAAGATAAATTTCTTATCCTTTTCCTTAGGCTCAAAAACATATTGCGTAACTGCGATTCCGATTGCGCGTCAATGACAAAACATTCTTAAAGGAATTGGCGGTTTAAGTATCACAGTATTATTATAAATTATTGATGTATCACACATATAGTTAAAATACTAACATATAGTTAAAATACGCATATTTACGTAGAATGTCGTTGGCTGAATGACAGCTGTCATCCGAGAGAACCGGAACCGCGGTTAAGCAAAAAACCTTTAAGCCTAAGGAACAGGTAAACGAAATTTCCTTACAAAGAATCATAATAAAAAAAAATATATATAGAAATATAGAAAAATCGCATCAATAGAAGATTGCATATGTTTGCAAAAAGACTTGTCCCCATAGATGGATTTAAAAATATACTTAGTAATCATATATTCTTGACGATGAAAGCATCGCTTTCGAAACATGTAGATATCAATGTATATTTATGAAGTGGAGAATACTAAGAATATTTTTTAATTAATTTATTTATAATGACGCCACAAAGTAAATACCAATCGTTTGAAGAAATTATAAAAGACTTATCATGAGTAAACTTCATGAAAAGTGTGGATGAATTTCATGAATAGTGTGCATGAACTTCATGAATAGTGTGCATGAACTTCATGAATAGTGTGCACTTAATGATTTATATTTCCCTTCACGAAGAGCAGAAAAGAATTACAAGTACGTATTACATTAAAAATGTCTCTTTATTAAACACAACTTCAACCAAAGACTTGGCGTGACATTTGACTCGTCGATAAATTTCAGTAAACATGTAAATACTGTTCAAAAAAGTGCATCACAAATATTAGGATTTACTCTACGAATCACAAATTGTTTTAAAAGTGCAAAATTAACAATAACATTATACAAATCGATTATGCGAAGTATTTTGGAATACGCTTCCACTATTTGGTCTCCGAATTACGAGATTCGTAATTACAGAATCGAATCCATACAAAGAAAATTAACCCGTCTGATCGCATATCGTGAAGGTATATCTGATCAATTCGGAACGTACGAGTATAATGATCGAATTTCACACTATAAACTACAAACTAAACTTTCTGATGTTTTGCTTTTATACAAATAAATTATCATTAATTCAACAGGAAAATCAAAAAGCAGGATAAAAGAGATTTCCTACATTATGGTCTATCACACAAATACGGGATATTTGTCTCCTTTGCCGCCGACCTTACAAATTATAAGACTATACTCGTACACTGCTCTTACAATGAAATAGACATTTTTATTGACACTCTTCTTCAAGTCTTACAAAAAGTTCTAGCATTAATATCAAGCTGATAATGTGATAATACTCTTTACCAGAAACACCAAAACAGTGTACCATCAGCACAGGTAATAATAACGAATTTTATGTACCTACCCATAGTATGTTTTCAATCTTTTACTTGTTTTTAATTTGATTTACTATAATTTTTGAAAGATTATTTATTTATTTGTAAGAAACAAACAGCTTTTAATACAAATATATACAAAGGAAGTATAAAAAAGGTAAGCCAACAAAGTTTATTGTGCTAACAGTGGTTAAATACAGATGTTTTATTTATGATACTAACAATATAAATAAAAAAAAAACAAAATAAAAAGGAAGGGGTAAGAGGACAGGAGATGCTCTCGATACATTTATTCTAGTGCATCATTTTGTGTCATACGTATTTCTTCGGTTCGATATGTTGAAAGGGTATTGTGAAGAATGTCAATATTGTAAAGTTGTGCGTTATATTGCGCACAAATACGGGGAATTGCAGAATTTATCCTAAGATTTGTAATGCAAGCAGCAAATGAAAAAAATCTGTTTGTCGCCTTGGTCTTAATGGTATGTGAATGTTTATAAAGTTAATGACCTCTGGCGAGTCCAGGCCATTATTCATAATTTTAAATAATAAGATAAAATTTTTTAAAAAAACATGCAAATTAAATTAATAATTTATATGCTTAAAGAATTCCTCCGATTCTTTATATGTGTTCTGATATAAAGGTGTCCATATCGGTGTGCAATATTCTAAGTGAGGGCGGATATACGCTGTGTAAAGGGAGTACAGAGTCTTTATGTTGCGAAAGGGTTTTGGAATACGAATTATAAATCCCAACATTTTATTAACTTATATATAATGATTGTTATGTAAACTTATTAATTAGTATTGTTTTGTAAGCATGCATGTATGTAAGTTTTGAACAAACTGCCTGTTTTATATATTTAAATAAAATAAATAAAATAGTACGCCTCCTGGAATTTATAAAAATACCTATTCTGTATACTGTCAAATACAAATAAAATAAATTAAATAATTGAATCGGCGATTGTGAGCGAATGAAATTCACTAATTACTTTCAGTAATTTATTAAGGTATTTACGTAAATACCTCAAAAATGATATGTTAACCTGTGATTTGATTTAAAAATGAAAAATAAACTGTTGAGAATGAAGTGTCTCTTACAAATCAAATTTATTTCTCATTTTTTATAATGTGCTAATGTGTGTACCTTGTATAATGTATTTTTCATAATTTATTGAAAATGATTTTCACCTTGAGCGGAAAAGAACATGTGTACAAACTTAATAAAAAATATTTTCATGTGAAGCGGTAACGTTCTGATGTGCCATTTTAATATTAAAATAATACCATTACTTTGTTTACATCACTTTTATTTTTTATACTTATTGCCGACCGGTTTTCGCTGCTGCTGTAGCTTCTTCGTATAGTTTAGTATTATACTACCTTGAAGAAGCTACGCTAGTTGCAAAACCCGGTCATTAATAATTATAAAAAATATATATATATATTTTTTACATGAATACCGGACAGGAGTCTCAACTGCTCCCAACCATCTGGAAACAGTGAGACTATGGCATCTCCAATTGGGGAATGTTGTTAGGTATGGTGTTGAAATACCTGGCTATTTATATCTGGTCACCAAACACGGTTAAAAGCCATTTCAAGCAACGTTTCAATTCTGAATGGTGGTCTTTCACCAGGGCGATACTGAGAATATATTCCACTCTGTAACGTGTCCAAATATACTATTATTATTTTTAAATCAATTAATTGTGAAAGAGCACAAATAAATTAAATAAAATTTACTTGCGCACGCCGGGATTTGAACCCGCAACCTTCGGATTCGTAGTCGACAGCTTTAACCCCTCGACCATGGAGGCCGTCTAATGCCGTAGTGATGTAAACAATAGTTTATTTTTTTGTTAAATATATCTGCGCAAGTAAAATTTCGAATCCATGAACCTTAACCGCTCGACCACAGAGATCACCTAATACCACGACTACACGATCGCCCAACCTACCAACCCGAACGTTTGGGTGATTGTGCAGAGCGGTAATTCATACTAGAAGTGAGTCGTTCGCGAACGAGTCGGCTCAGTGTTCCGGATCTCCATACGGATTGAAAGAGCCGGCTCGCGACGAATGATCTTCACGGCTCACGGCTCTTCGCAGATCTTTGCTAGACCCGGTGACCCGGTGAGCCGGTGGGTCGGTGTGCTGGTGAGCCGAGTGAGCTGGTGAGCCGAATGACCCCTGTGAGCCGCGAAATCCGTGTTGATCGTTCAATCTCATATACAGTACATTATTATCATACGTCATAACATAGGGATTCATAATTCTAATGCTTAAGTCGTGGAATCAGCGCTCCCGTCACATTATTTTGTTCATTCTAAAAAGAACAAGGTTGAGCTATTAACAATAACGTGAATTATCAATAAACGTTCATTGTTTATTTTGACGAAATCATTGTAATCTAAAAATTCGTTGAATAATTCTCTTGGTATCGAGTACTCAAATGCGTATAATAATGTTTCTTGTTTGTTGTATTTATAAAACCGGGCCACTTTATTTTGAAAACATTTGACTAAAACAATATGTAGAGTATTTTATTCATACGACGCACCAATTTTATTGTGTAATAAATAACGAAATCAACAAAAAATATTTTAAAAAATCATTTTTAGGGATTATATTTTAAAAACTAAACATCGGAAAATTTTGGATGATGATAACAAAATGTCAAAGTCAGTAATAATTAAAAATTACAAATGTATCCTGTGCACAAATTAATAAAAGCGACAAGATCACCCTAATTTTTGCGCCTTTAAGGTGATTTTGAGATACAGAAGTTATCCTATCATTATTATAATTATAAGAGACGTGCATACAATACTAACAGAACTAATGTCACAGTTTCACACCTGTTACCAAACAGGAGAGAAAAAAAGGATTTCTCGATTTTCTTCTAAAAGGGGATTAAAATGATATTGTGATTCCCTTTTGTAAGACTAAAATACGTTAAGACTTAGGTGGGCCGAGGGAGCGAGGGAAAGGGCATGATTCAAACCGTCGTTCAATTGAGCCGGGTCACCGAGCCGGTACATTACAGAGAGCTGATTTAGTGATTCGGCTCATTAAACCGAGCCGCTTCGCCCACTACTAATTCGTAAGCGTTGGGCCAACGCTGGCTCGAGTTCGGTGAGTCCGCACAAGATCGCTCCGGTGACGAACTACTTGGCCCAACCTTCAAACTAGTTGGCCGAAGTCGCACAAGCCGGCCTCCACACATTGTCCGTTCAGTATGAATTCGGTAGGCGATCCCGACGGACGTTCTGTGAGAAGAATAAAACATGACTAAAGTATGTTTATATTGACGAAAAAAACTCAAATATGCAACTAACCAACAAATAAATGCCTAAATACGCATTATTTACGCTGCAATCTAACCCAAGCTATGCGTAAAAATAAAATACATAGCCAAAACAAGCGAAATAGCTATCTACAAGCGGCGGGGACTATTTTTCTTACATTTTGAAAGACAAAAACATGTGAAAAGATTTTTTTTTATTAAGTTCAAGAAACAAAGGATGGGTGATTTGGTAATTATTATTTCATAGATACCTATTATTTATTTCCGGTATTATGAGTACCTACTTAGAAATGAATTATGTCGCTTATATTATAAATTTCGGCAGACTTTCTATGAATATCGGTAGATCGATGGATTTTAGCTAAAATGTCATCACTAGTTTGGGGTTCGTAGTTGGAGCGTTGGCCTATCATGTTGTTGCTCGATTTAGTCACTGCACGATCCGAACCGAGTACAGGTTGGGACGATGGGCGATTGTGTGGACATAGCATGACATAAATAAGAAACCTCCTTTTTACTTAGTTTTTTTTTTCTTTCAAGCCAAACTGTTATTCACGATAAACAACCAAGCGTTTTAGAAAACCTGATTTTTTCGGAGGTGCTTAAAAAATAGATGCACCTTCATTTGAAAATCAGTCAAGCGCTTCAACCGTTGGAGTTGGTCACCTGTCTTCAGTATTGAAAGCGTACAGAGAAACAAAAGTGAGCACAAAAACAATTTTTTATAAATCTACTAATCACAATGTGATGTCTACTTGTACTGAAGCAAAACATTTACGTATTGCATTCGTTATAAATTGCACAGGTTGGTGGATAGAAAGGCACCTGACCATTTAATAAAATTAAGAATTGTTTGAACGGGGTGAGCTAAATTTGTATAATATTCGAAAAAGATTTCTTTAAATAGGCGTTTTTTTTTAACATAATTTCCCTAAAGCTTATGTTATCTTTAAGAATGCTGCCACGGCCTACCACGCAGTTGGTTGGCAGATTCACCTAGATAAACCTCACCCCGTGAAACCGGGCACCTCTGCTAAGTCACTAAAAGTAGCAAACTACCTGGGATGACCTATGGCAAAGGTTTTAGTTATCCAATGAATGTTTCCCGCATCGGCGGTATCCATATCTACCTTCCAAATTCTATACGTCGATTTTATCAGAATATATTTGACCTTGGACCAAGAAAATTATTCGCCTGCTGCACATTTTCATTATTAAATGGTAAAGTTTTTGCAGATTACACAACAGGTTATGCGATAAAATATTATTTATGAACACTGGCTTATCAATTATGCACTATTTAAAATCATGATATGGCACGTGTAATTAAATTTAATTTATTCAACATGTAATTCTATATTTTGGGTCGCCCTGGTGAAAGATCACCATTCAAAATCAAAACGTTGCTTGAAATGGCTTTAGCCGTGTTTGGTGACCAGATCTGAATAGGCAGATACATCCCAACCTTCCTCTTTTCCATCTCCTAGCCCTCCTCAATACCTTTAGGATTTTAGGAAGTCCTCATTCGTAATGTAAATGTTTTTGTCACCCGCCAATATCTCATTTATACTGCGTTACTTATGCTTCATTCAGTTAACGTTTGTCCTTCTTCTATTATTTTAAACCTTGTTTTTTATGTGATATCATACAAGATCCCCTATTGCTCTCAACCGTCTGCAGCCAGTGAGACTATGGCATCCCCAATTTTGGTTAGTTGAGGGCCTGAAGATATTTGTGCAGGGGAATGAGATGGGGAAGAGGACGGTAGGGAAATATGCTGTCATTCATCAGGATTTTTATGAGAATTCCATTGTGGAGTGTCAGTTTCTTATATTCTTTTAACAACTTATTATTGTCAGTATAATAACCAGCCTTCCAATTTTTCGCTAACACACTTCCGAACTACAAAAACTCATCCACTTGCTCCAAAGATTCACCGTTCACAAATGTATTAGTTGAAGTTTTCACATCATCTCTGTACCAAACGAACCCATACGAAACAATTCAAACGGAGAAAAACGTAAACAAAACAATAATAGTTGCCAGTTGAATGACCTCGGCGTAAACCACTGCCCAAATCTTGAAGTAAACAAGATCCTGACAAAAATAACACGTGCCAGTTGAATGACCTCTGCGTAAATACCTGCCCTAAAACTTGAAGTGAACAAGATCCTGACAACAATAATACGTGCAAGTTGAATCCTGCGAAAACACCTGCCGTATACTCAACGTTCGGCCCATAAAAACCGGTACCCGTCTGTACGTTCCCCATTCCTGCCAGCGGCCCCGACCGAGCAACACTTCCGCCGAGACGCTACTTTACCTTTAAACTCGACCACCATCAATTATCTCCACTTGACTGCCAACCCCGGATATGCTGCGAAACTGAGCCCAACAGCCACCCTGCCTACCCGCGAGCTTGCAGCTTCCGGCCTGACCTTGAATGCCGACCCCGGATTTGCAGCCACATACCACAGCTAACGTCACCTCAACCGATCGACCATACTGACTGGTGCCAAGTACGCTCAGAGCGACGACATCTCCTTTGGGAAACTACCAAACACGTTTCTCAAGAGGGTTCGTAAACCACAATAGTCGTGCGTCCCTGTGTGCCGGTGCCTAAAAAATTACACTCTTTTTCTTGTGCGGGCTTATACGTCTCAAACAATCTATTTGAAATACTATTAAGATTAATAATCTATACCTACAGTACCTATATTCTTACATGCATATGTCGTTCATTTCAAACATGAGAGACTTTAAAATGTTCATGCTCTTGGAAATAAGAATACACAACTTTATCATTTTTCTTCTACATTTTATTATTTGTTTTGAACTTAGTACCTGTACTGATAAATTTGAAGATTGCAAATATGTAAGTAGGTTGTTTATGTATCTCTTGTTTTAGACTGCAGTAACAATGACAGAATCAAAGTTCAAATTGACATATTTCACCGTGAAATGGTTGGGAGAGCCCATCAGGTACTTGTTCGCCTATGCTGACATGGATTTCGAAGACAACAGGATAGGGCAAGACGACTGGCCAGCACTCAAGGAAAGTAAGCGTTTTTTGAAAACCATTTTCTGTAATCCTTGTGCGCTAGTGTCCGGTGAAAATGCTACCGGTAGTTTAATGGAAAATACTACAAAGAACTCCTGTCATTGGTTCCTTCAATTTCACTACAAAGGCTTTCTAGTTATAATCATTATTTTTATTTTATAGTTCAGCTTTGTATCTCTAGCAACATTATTTATAGCCAAATGTGATGAAGGGAACTTTGATCGACCTATGATGTTTACACTTTTAAAGAAATCAATGGAAATCAATTATTTTATTCAATTTATTTTTTATAACTTATTGAAGTTTGTAAACCTCATTATAATATTTAATCATTGAAGAAGATAATATTAACGCATCCCAAATGAACCACGAAACCAAAAAAACAACAGAAATTGATAATGTTTAGTCAATGTATAAAATAATATTAACGTAACCTAAATGAAACATGCAAACGGAAAAAAATAAAAAGATTTCAGTCGCATCTGGGACTCGAACCCAGGACCTCTACCTATCCGGGGTAACCGCTTAACCAACTTAGCTAATGAGACCAGTTCAATTTACGCCATTTACACCGAAATCATACTTCAATACTTTAATTTCTGTTGTTTTTTCGGTTTCGTGGTTCATTTGGGATGTGTTAATATTATCTTCTTCAATGGTTAAATATGACAATGAGGTTTACAAACTTCAATAAGCTATAAAAAATAAATTGAATATTTCTTTCCAGACTTGTAAAATAAGTCAATAGATGTGTCATATAAATAAAAATCTGGTAGGTATATCCGAGACTCTGTTCCGATTGCAATTTGAGTTCGGGATGAAACTTTGCAATCATCATAAGGATAGCAGCCAATAATATGGGATTTTAAAAATGGAGGATAATATTAACAAATCTTGAACACGAAGTATGATATCGGTGTAAATGGCGTAAATTGAACTGGTCTCATTAGCTAAGTTGGTTAAGCGGTTACCCCGGATAGGTAGAGGTCCTGGGTTCGAGTCCCAGATGCGACTGAAATCTTTTTAATTTCTGTTGTTTTTTCGGTTTCGTGGTTCATTTGGGATGTGTTCATATTATCTTCGTCAATGATTCTTGAGAAGATTGCTGAAATACTTTGTTTATTTCAGCAATCTTCTCAACAAACCCTCCATTAATACGCTTGGTCTAACCCTAAGTGACCAGCTCAGGTATGAGGGCTCCATCGAAGCCAGAGTAAAGCTACTGTACCCGTAGATACTTTAATAGCACACAACTGCTAACCCTATGCGCCCCACTGTAGAATTTGGCAGCCACCTCTGGTCGGGAACCCCAAATATCTTAAAAAAACTCTTAACTCTGTGCAGAAATGGGCAGTCCGTTTGATAGATTCCCCTATCTTAACAAACGGATTGCAACCTTTGGAGCACAGACGTCAGGTGGGAGTAATGTCCTTATTCTACCGATATTTTAATGGAAGATGCTCTTAGTATCTAGGGTCATTGATCCCTTCGGCATGGGTGCACAGTCGGGAAACACGCCAAACGCAACTTTTATACACGGCTTACATTTGTCGTATGAGAACGGGTGGCTTCTACGACTTGTTCTTGTGTTCAACAGCTCGGCTATGGAATGATCTACCGGTTTCGGTATTTCCTCCCTCCCACAACATGGGTCTCTTCAAGACCCATGTTCACTTCTTCTTATCCCCTAAAAGACCCTCCACACCACATCCCCAAAGATGGTATGGGCCTTGAGGGAATTTATTTCCCTCAGGACCTCCTGTGTAGAAGTACCGTATTTTTTATTTTTTTTTTATGTTAGCAAATTTGAAATATAACTAGAAAAATTGTAAAGTTCTTTCGAAATGAGAATTGATTCCATTGATAACTATTTTGTTACTGATAATACAAAGTAACAGACCTTCTTCTCATTCGTCTAATTATAGTTCCTCTTCGTAAGCTTTCTGGTCTCCAGGTTGGAACATGGCCTTCTTCAAATATCTCCAGATTTGCCGATTTTTGACGACGCTCCCACCCAAAGTCGATACTTCTTAGTCTATTCAAATTAATTTCGTCGTCGCTCCTGATATAATAATAATAATAATAATAATAGTTGGATGACTTGTATAGCGCCGTTTTTGTGAAAAATCACCTCAAGGGCGCTGTACAAATATTTCTTAACTAATTGTGTACAGACAGATACAGAAAAACATACTTACCTGGCAGGTCGCTTCAGATGAACACAGTTTTTAGAAAAATTTAATTATAGAGATGATAGTTTTACATGGTTATTTGTTTCTCCTTTTCTATTGATGTTACATTTATTAGATGATCGGTGGCACAAGAAGAGGTGGTATTTATTGAATTATTGGTATTAATTTTTAGGACTGAAAAGTATTCATAAAATGAATTTTAGGACTCGAAAATATCTATAAAATTACTTTACTCGGCGTAAGAAGCTTTTACTAAATATTAACGTTTTTATTTATTTATTTTTTATTTTTTTATTTTACACTTTGGATGTTTACAGTGTTGCGGGCTGTGGACGCATTTGCGCACCGATGCGTGAATTTTTAATTATATTTTTATTTTATTTTATGACTTTAGGTAAGTACTAACCGGTCAGCCTAGCTAAGCAATTTACAGGTGAATTTATGGATACGATTGTCTGAAAAGATGTGTTTTAAGTTTACTTCTGAATTCTGTTGAGTCTTTGATAATTCTTAAGTCATGCGGCAGTTCATTTCAGGCTTTAGGTCCTGACACTCCGAAAGCACGATCACCGAACTTAGTATTAGGTGTGCGCTTTGGTTCCTTCAACCTGCCGATAGCTGATGACGCTGCTGACCTAAGGGTAGACTGTCGTGAGTTGGTATTTTCGGGAATACACAGTTCTGATAAGTAAGCCGGAGCCATTCCGTTAAGTGACTTAAAATACCATCCAGCAGAGCTTGAACTGGATTCTTTCAGGACATTTGAGCCAGTGGAGATTTTTGAGATGCTCTGAAATGTGAGAATATTTAGATACGCCGGTGATAAGTCTTGCTGCAGCGTTGAATACTAATTGCAATTTGTAAATTTGGTATTTGGGGAGACTCGCATATATTCCGTTGCAATAATCTAGACGTGACACAACGTACGAATTGACAAGCAGTTTAGTTGCCTCTGTTGGCAGGTTTCTCCGTACTGCTTTTATTTGCCTTAATTGAAAGAACCCTGTACTTACAGTTCTGTTTACTTGACTTTTAAGGGAAAGACTTGACTTTAAAGGATAATAGATTTATTTATTTGTTTTTTTATCAGGTTACGAATACCAAAAGTTGCCAGTTCTGGAGGTAGATGGAAAGACCCTCAACCAATCTGTGGCCATCGTCAGATACCTGGGAAAGAGGTTTGGTCTGGTCGCTTCAGATCCCTTGACAGAAGCCCTTCTTGAAGCGCTTACTGACAACCTCAGAGATGTTCAAAAAAGTAAGTTAAAAATGTATCATATAGTTCACACATTAAACTACCAAAGTTCCCTTTTTTCAATACAGCTTTTAGGAATATGATTTTAGACCGAACGGAATTTTTTTATTGTCTAACTTGTTTGGACACATAATAATACTAAACATAAAACGATGTCGACAAAAAATAGTACCTTTTCTAATACATATTTTTTTACTAGTATTTAAGTATCGTAAGTTTCATGTTTAGAAAGAATCTACCGTATAGGTGTATTTAATTAGATAAAACACCGTGGCAAGTTTAAACATGAACTTATAATGTTCTTATCAACATCAAAGCCACTGTTACGTTCCGTTCATTGATATTTCACCTGTAAACAACCAACTTTTCAATTTGGATGAGTGTTTTCAGGCTAATAATTATTGTTTATAAAAATAATTGTTACCCTTTGCGCTATGCACAAAAATCTTGTCTTAAAAACTTTAGTTTATCAATTAATAAATATTTGACGAGTCAAACATTTTTCACCAATAAAATGAAGACATAATTTGTCTCGACGCCACCTAGTGAGGGATTTAGCCGTTACAAGCCTTCCTCATACAAATAAAGTTGGTTGTTTACAGGTGAAATATAATAAAAAAAACCATAATTATTGAATGAAACACTAGTATATATTGATTAACTTGGCGGGTTTGCGATAAGCCGACGTAGCTCAATGGTAGAGCATCTGACCGGATATTAGAAGGGTGTGGTTCGAGTCCTGCCGGCGACATTTATCTTTGCTCGGAAGGTTTTTTCAATTTGGATAAGTGTTTTCAGGCTAATAATTATTGTTTGTAAAATAAAAATATCTTCTCTAACAAAAGGTCATCAGTACTCGTTAATACAACCTTTTTTTCCTGTCAAACCCTGGTTTCATAAATACACTTGCATGCCAAAAAAATATGACATATACTTCTTGTCTTCGTCATCTCGCCAGGTTCCACACAGTCAGCTCGCCTTACTGTGATTGTGGGTCAGAGGATACTCTGGACTGTAATTTCTTTGAGTGTCCTATCAATGACCAATTTACAAACATTATGCCTGAATTGATAAAACTTAAAATTGAACCCCCTACCAGTATTCCCTGCCTTCTAAGTCTCAACTCCTTCCAAATTAACATTTTTTTAGCAACATATATTTATAAAAATGGCATTAAAATTTAAATGATTGGGGATTAAAAACTCATAAATTTACACTGCAACTTATTTGCCCTGATATTATACCCTGTTTAAAAGTAACTAATTTTAAGAACGATCTGTACTATTAAAATCTAACTGATTAAACATGGATGAAATCGCCCTTAATGGGAGAAAGTCATAGAATAACAAAACAAAAAATAAATATGTAATTTTCTTATATTATGGTACTTACCCACTAGTTAAAAAATGACAGTATTTCTAAAACGTACAGTATACGGTATGATTGTCAATGTGAATCAATTCTTTTGATTCGATTCTATTCCAACGTGTAAACTTAATTTGATTAACACAACTTTAATTTTGCATTCAACCCCTAGATATAATTTTCATTTAAAATTATAAATCTTCTTTACCAACTGACGTCAGAATTACTCTGTAACGTTACTATTTTCTTATAATTTTAACAAATCAAAGAGTACGATTCATCATTTCACAGTGTTTCTCAACCTTTTGTGTCATGTCCCACCTCAATTCCTTCAAAAAATCTTTTTTTTAAAAGTCGGTGTTTTATTTTTTTTTAAATCGATTAAAAAATGTGTAATTAGTATTGATAATTAACAATACCTAAGATCTTATTTAATAATAACAATATTTTGATGAATTCTATATCGCCGTTTTTGTGAAAAATCACCTCAAGGGCGCTGCACAATTTTTTTTCCAATGCTCTATCTTTCCACTAACTCTATAGACAATCTATTTTTCATACATATGGCTAATAAATTGTTTTCACCAGTTCATCGATATATTTTACCAAATTATATACATAATGCATTTGATCCATGAACGTGATGCCACGTTAAAATATACAGATTATTAATTTTATGTACAGGCAGCTAATATTATACAGGACCATTAGCGAAATGGCAAGTCACGTGAGATAAACACTGTTTATTAGCGAAATGTATATACAGTTCTGCACCCAGAGGACATTTTGGAAAACACGTGTTATTGAAGATAATATATAATCCTGGTATTTATTTTATAAATTATTTATGTTCTTGCTTAATTTCATGAGAGGAAAAACATACTTTATGAAAGATGGTATAGTACAGGGATTTGATTAGAATTTATTTTACTAAATGTAATTCGTCCCTCGAAAAGAAACGGATTGGAGTGTAAAGCTTCGAATAATGTTATAAAATAAGATATGTGTAATTATGATATCTAGGCATTATACGAGTCGTACTTGCATTTATATTGAATTTAAGATTATGACAGTCTGAAAAGGTAAGTTAAGTATAGTTCGGAGATGTAAAGTGGGGCCATTTCATTGATGGGTTTAAACACCATACGACACACTTTGTTGAGGCACTTGAGCCAGTGAAGATTATGAAGATGTTCTGAAATGTGCAAATATTTATGAGCCGTGCTGCAGCATTAAAAACGGATTGAAGTTTGTTAGTTTGGTATTGAGAAAGGCTGGTATAAATGCCGTTACAGTAATCGAGATTGTTTACTTGAGTTTTTAGTGAATGGTCCGAATCCAAAATTACGCCAAAAAATTTGATTGATTTTTTTTTGCATTTATGTATTGAAACAGAATTGTGTGAATTGTCTAACAAATTTTGGCGTTTATTTGTGGCTACTTATGGAAACACTAGGTCTAAGCGGGATTCAGCTTAAGCTTGTTTGAAGACATCCAAAGAGTTATTGCTTCTAGTCATTCAGCCATGCAATTTTTGAGACTGTAAATGTCGTTTGGAGTGCAGTAGAAATAGATTTGCTGATCGTTAGTGTAACAATGAGACAAGAGACCAAATGACTCGTTTATTTGGGCGACATCATTTGTAAAGTGAATGATGTGAAATGGGCCCAAAACGGATCCCCGTAGTACCCCCGAGGTAGATGCGAAGTTTTACAGTTCATTACCTACCTTCACGGCTTGTAGGCGATTGGACAGGTAGAATGCTAGCCATTTTTTTTTGTCAGAATTCAAACTAAGTGTTTCTTCCAGTCTCTTAATGAGGAAGTCGTGATCAATCGTGTTAAACGCTTCACTCATATCCAGGAGTCAGACGAGTGTTAACTTACCCGACACTATGGCAAGAGTTATGTCTGACAGCATACGAAATAGTTCGGTCTCTGTTGACTGGAACCTTCTATATGCGGATTGCGTAAATGTGAACAATTTATTGAATCCAAGTGACTGGTTATTTTGAAGTTTCTTTTGCAGAAGCCTCATTTCTTCAAAACAATCCAACAGTATTTTTTGTGCTAATAATGTTCGATTAACATCTACCAGAACCGCGCAGTGCAGACACGTAAAGTGGCAGGCATGGCAAAATTAGTTACTTACAATATATTATCTATGAACACATTTACGTACACTGTAATGTGAATACTCCCTTCTGTGCCATGCCTGCCACTGTATGTATCTGCACTCGTAGACAAAATTTCACGTCCTTGCACCTATTCCCCGCTACGTACACAATGAAACATATATTCATAGGTATCTTTGACAATAACTTTTTATTTTTATTTTAATGAATTCCCTTTTTCCAGTGTTTACGGAATATTTTACGAAAAAGACTGCCGAAGCTAAAAAAGAAGCCGATGATGCGATGGAATTATTTTTAACTAAAGTAGAGCCGCTTGCAGCTGATGGGTTCTTTTATGGAGAAAAAAAGGCGAGTAAAGCGTTTCTCTTATATTCCGTTGCTTCAAACTCCACCAAATCAACGATCAGCACCATTATGATTTTCGGCCCATTTCAGCTTTTGTTCAAATTGCGATTAGCTGTCGAGCACAACGGTCATGTTGATGTGTTAGTTTGTCATTTGTGATATGCAATGGCGGTTTGTGGCCTATCCCTCAACAGGACTAGTTATAAAAAGTGTCAACAGGGTGAACAAATGCCAGTGAAATGTCAAACGTCATTATTGGTTCGCGATGTATTTTTCGCGATTCGCAAAAATTTATTTCCGTTTTCAAATATCAAAACATGTTTCTTGTATGTTTTAAATAAAACTGAAGAGAACCTAACTTATGTTACTTAGTATAAGCTACGTTTGGTCTCACTTCTCGTGAAAGAGAAACGTCAAATGTAAAATTCTATGTCTATGAAAGAGGGCGGGCACTATTTTATAGTCTACGAAAGTGGGAAGGAACCTCCATAGTAGATAATTTAGGAAAAAATGTTTGGAAACAAGCAAACAGAGCGAATGCTCAACAAAACACTTGCCTCAGATTGATCATTCGAAAAGTTAGGAAGAACGGCCGTTAGAATTTCCTCAGAATGTCACTGAAACCATAAAATATTGCCTCTAATGAGTGTAATGCGTGTTTTTTCCAGCCCAAAAAATCCCCTAGCTATATGCGAAAATCCTCTGTTGGTTTTTACCACTTTTTGTTGTTGGCTATTCAGCCAAACAGTATGTGCATCACTGAGTTAGAGTCTAGCCAGAGTTAAACTTTTTCATACCGTTTTTAGCATTTATAAATACGGTTTTCTACGATTTTCCATGAAAGAGAAGAAATGTGTTGCCTACGTAGCTAATTACTGTGCCAGTTGCATATATCATAATTTAATAAAACATCTTTTTTGTTTCTCAGGCTACATGGACAGATATCTACTTTACTGGAATCACCGATCAAATATCCGAATTCCTTCCCGGTTTTCTGCAAGCCTACCCCAACCTGACCGCTCTCACGGAGAAGATAAAGGGCAAGGACAGTATTAAGAAGTACATTGAGAACAGACCTGAAGACAAATGGGTCATGACGCACTAACTGTTTTCTTTACGTTTGACGAACGCTAATATGATTTCTCAGAATGAGATGAGTTACCCCATAATTTTTTTCACACACCACAGTATCAGTCCTTTATTTTTAATGTAATTAAAATGTATTTCTTTTACTTTTCTGTTTTTACAAACCTTCTATTGTCTCTAATTATTATTATTAATAATAATAATTATAGCTGTATATTAATATTTTTCTCTGCTGTAATATAAACTAAACAAAAAAATATATTTTTATTATCAATTATGCGAAGTTTCCTCACTAAATAAAAGAGACATATTTCTTTATGGCGAGAAACAGCTATATTATGTTTTCTTTACTGCACTGTGTTAATCATATTCATGTACATTTTTTTAAAATTCTTTATTAATTTTATGAACAAAATAAAATGCATTTAAAATTTGACTTTTTTCCCTTTTAAAAGTAAAGCTCCTACAAAAGCAGAGAAACTTGATAATTAATAGTAATCTAATTATGTAAAAGTTTCAAATAAAATAAATAGAGAACAGTGAGAACACAACAAAAAATAGAATAAAAAAAGTTTGAGAAGATGTATAGGCGACCCGTAATTGCTGATCCGTAGCTGCTGTGAGCAATCATACACTCTTTCAAATTTTGTTAAGAGTGGGAAGTACGATACCAGCTCAATATTATCGTCTGATTAAAAAGTACAACTCAAATAAACGAGGGCTCATTTAAGAGCCGGCCGTGGCTCATACGACTCCCAGTTCATGAGTTCATACCCTAGTCCATACGAGTCCCAGCTTATACGACTCACAGCTGCTACGGCTCCCAGCTTCCAGCGTATAGGCGTAGGTACATAACGAGCGGATGGCAGATTGTCGGATGCTGTTCACGTACTGTACAGTGCCTAAACACGTGTAAATGCAATCATTATTCTTACCTCTACACACGAATATCTAAATCCTAAACGACAAAGGGCACGCTTTAAGATGCATCATGGCACCAAATATTAATTGCAAGCCCCACATTCGTGGGCATAATTAAGCCTTGTTGAAGTTGGACACGTATACGATGATTTTATATGGAGACATTATAGTAAAAAACCTTATTTAAAGATGCGTCATCGTAGAAATGCGCAAGAGTACTACCGAACATCTGATATATTTTTTATCTACTTCGATAAATAAACAATCTTTCGTAGTATTACACGGTTTGTCAAAAAGAGCCACCGTTCAATTGAGTCGTGGTACGGTTTACCAAGAGTTGTACGCTCACGGCTCATCAAAATGAGCTGGCACAAATAAACAGCTCATTCATGAACGACTCGCTATATATAATATCTCGAATCTCTCCGTGAAAATGGTGCAAAATTCAAGCTTAAAAATTGTTTGAACCTTTATCTATCGACGTCTCTAAAGAGATGTGAGAAATGATTTTGTTTATGTTATGATAAACGGTACGATACTACGCACAGCTACTGTACATTTAGACCGGAGACCAGAGGCCTGATACTAGTTCTTTTTAAGGAAAAGGCATTGTGCTACATTTTTCTTAACTACGATTCCGATTGCATGTCAACGACAATACTATTGAAGGAGGTTAAAGTATAATTATCACAGTACTATTCAATGTTATGGATGCATCACACATACTTAACACGTATACTTTATTATTTAATAGTAATTTTTAGAATTTAAGTCACTTTTTTCCGACATTTCGAGCTTTTCGCATAGGTGCTTTATAAACATCGGAATTTGGTTAATTCGTTTCGTTCAATGGCATTATTATATAACAAATGTGCCACTAATAATGTTTACGATAATATTGAACTTTTCTTTTGTTAAAACTAAGCAAATATCAATATTTTCAAAGAATGTGATTCGCTGAATAACAGCTGTTATCCGAGAGGGCCGGAACCGCAGTTAGGCAAAAAGTCTGTAAACCTAAAGATAAGGACAATGTCTTATCCTTAAAAAGAACACGAATCAGGCCCCAAGAGAAAGTCTGTCAGCCTAAAGATAAAGACATTGTCTTATCCTTAAAAATAACACGAATCAGGCCCCAAGAGATGATTCGAAATAACGGAATCCATTAAATTTGTGGCCAATATATAATGAGACAATATAAAAATCTCTTAATGTGGGACACCTAACTTGTGTTTCCAGGCGGACAAAATACACCTGCTGAGTCACTATGAATCGGTAAACCAAGCAACACTTAGATTCAAAGTTAAACGGTAAACAGATTTATTAAGGAGCGTAATATTGACATATCCCCTTATCAGTATCACGCCTTCCAAGTCCACAGAGCGCAATTTTTGCCGTTATATTTTTTAATAACTTTTAATTATATAAGTAATCGGTATCAGATATAATTTTTTTTTGCCGACGGGGAAGGCGTCACTAACAAATGGTCTTACAAATCCAGAACTTATAATGATAATCTTTTAAAAAATATATATTAATCTTGTTCATTTATTTTTCTCTCTTCGTGAATGGACTTATTTTGCATGTTTTACAAAGTAATCTTTTTTCTACATTTTTCCTTTTTTTCTTCCTCTTATTTTACATACCTATTGTTATTTATTTGTTTGTATTATTATCACATATGGAACGTATTACATTGCACTACCCCTGCACATTCTGGAATAAAGAACTATTACTATTATTAATGTTAGGCTGATCTGGAGGCCTATTCTGGTTTATTATGGTATTCTGAGAATTCCTTATCCTCTTTCTTAGGTTTAAAGACTTGTTTAACTGCGGTTTAGGTTCTCTCGGGTGACAGCTTTAATGCGGCGAGTCCCATTCTTCAAAAATGTCGATATTAAACAAAGGAAAAACTAAATAAGTTTTGAATTTTAACATTATTAGTGAGTCATTTGTCGCATAATAATGCTATAAAATGAGCCGAATTAACAAAATTGCGTTTTTTATAAAGTACATATGCCAAAAGCCCGAAATGTCAGATAAAAGTGATTTAAGTTCTAAAAATTATAATAAACTATAGATTTAAATCAAGTAATAATGAACGACATGTACGATACGCCTATAATTTTGAGTAATACTGTTATAATTAAACCACAATATATTTTATTATTTTTAATAAAATATATCAGCGCAAGCCAAGTATCGAACCTATGGACATTAACCGCTCGGCCACAGAGGTCACTTATCGTTAGGTGTATTGTATAACATTGCATAATTCACAACTTCATATATTTATTCCAGAGCAATGCCGGTTACACATCTATTTTTTTAATCAATTCATTTAATTGTTTTTTTTCAATCGAACACAATGGTTTCGAACACCTGATTTTTTTTAGGAAGTACTTTAAAAATAGACGCATCTCTGTTTGAAAATCAGTGAAGCTCCTTCAACTGTTCGAGTTGGTCGTCAGTCCCCACAGCATTGAAAACGTGAGTACAACAGAATTCAGAACTAAACTTAAAACTCATCTTTTCAAACAATTATATCCGTAAATTGAAGAAATACACACGTAAATTGCTTAGCTAGGCTATCCGGTTAGTGCTTACCTAAAGTCACTTATAGAATAAGTTTAAAAAATCACGAATCAGTGCACAAATGCGTCCACAGCCCGCAACACTGTAAATAACTAAGTGCGAAATAAAAAACAAATGTTAATATCTATTAAAAATTTCTTACTCTTTATAAAATCATTTTATAAATATTCTCCTGTCCCAAAAATTATAAATATATCAAATAAATACCAACTTGTGCCACCAATCATCTAATAAATGTAACATCAATAGAAAAGAGGGGATAAATATCATCTCTATGCTTAAATTTTCTACTAAAACTGTGTTCATCCGAAGCGACCTGCCAGGTAAGTATGTTTTCTGTATCTGTTTGTACATAATTAGATAAAGAATAGGAAGTAATGTTTGTACAGCGCCTTTGGGGTGATTTTTCACTAAAACAGCGCTATACAAATCATAAAATTATTATTATTATTGTTATTACAGAAGATCATTTTTTTAGAAATCTAATAATCACAATGTTCTGTCTACTTGCACTGAAATAAAACATTTACGTATTGCATTCGTTATAAATCGCACTTGTTGGTAGATAATAGAGTACCCTACCATTTAATAAAACTAAGGATTGTTTGAATAATATTCGATCGAAATTTCTCACTTTTGAAACATAATTTTCTCGGAATCGTACTTAAAAACACGTAGCTAGTAAACTACGAATGTTGTCTGAATTCTTTATTCCTTGTCATCGTGGTATTATTATGTAAACCTACTCGTCAAATAAAGTAGTCAGCCATATGCTTTGAAGCCAAACGGTTTGTAAATTGGTGAATCGTTTATCTGCATAATAATATGACTGTCGAGTGTTGCTATTCAAGGACGCGAACCGACCGGACGTTTAGACGAATCGACTCTTGTATCTTCGAAATTTTGTTTATTAATAGATATTATTCTTTTATCTTTATTACTAATGTAAATTTGTTCTGTTTATTTGGTACATACACATTTTTTGTTACTTTTCAAGTTATGATTGAAAAAAGAAATGTTTTTAAAATCAATGTTGACTTTTTTAATTTATATATTTTTATTTTTATAAACAATAATTATTAGCCTGAAACACTCATCCAAATTGAATAAAAATTGCGGGTTTGCGATAAGCCGACGTAGCTCAATGGTAGAGCATCTGACCGGCAATCAGAAGGGTGCGGGTTCGAGTCCTGTCGGCGACATTTATCTTTGCTCGGAAAGGTTTTTTTCAATTTGGATGAGTGTTTCAGGCTAATAATTATTGTTTATAAAAATTATTGTTACCCTTTGCGCTATGCACAAAAATCTTGTCTTAAGTTTTTAAGAACTTTAGTTTATCAATTAATATTATATATTTTTATATATTTATTTCCATTTTGAAAAAGAAAAAAAATACAATACCATAATTCCCCATAAACTACAAGTTATTGTTTTATTTTCATTATTTTTTTAAGACATCTTACATGATCTTTGTTTCTAATGTTGAAATTACGGCTGGTTTTATCAATATAAAATGAGGAACAATCGTTTCAAATTATATGGGAGTGAGTCCTTATCATTCTTCAAATGGAAATTTTGATTGTTTCATTTGATCACAGAGTAATTGATTTCTACGAAAACCACTAAGATTGTTAATCTTAAGATCCATACCGTACCTATATTCTAACATGCACATATCGTTCATATCAGTCACAAGAGACTGTAAAATTTCCATGAAATCGGAAATAAGATTACACAATATTATCATTTACTCCTACATTGTATTATTTGTAATGAAGTTAGTAAATATACTGATAAATTTGAAGATTGCAAATATGTAATTAGGTTCTTTATATTGTCTCTTGTTTTAGACTGCAGTAACGATGTCAGATTCAAAGTTCAAATTGACATATTTCACTATAAAGTGGTTGGGAGAGCCCATCAGGTACCTGTTCGCCTATGCTGGTGTAGATTTCGAAGACAATAGGATAGCGCAAGACGCCTGGCCAGCACTCAAGGAAAGTAAGTGTTTTTTTCAAACCATTTTCAATAATACTAGTTCCCAGGAATTACCGTTCGCATGCGCTGTCAATGTGGAATTGCAACCGATAGTTAATGCTAATGGAAGATGCTACGAATAACTAATCATCGGTTCCTTCGACTTAAATGTTTGGAAACATGTTGATATGTATATATTAATAAAACGGTGAATATAATATAAAGTAATTTTTAATTTATTAACTAACCATCACGCCGTTTCTCCGCAGGGGTAGGCAGAGAGGACGGACCGTCAAACAACTCGATCTTGGCATACACTTCTTGCTTCATTCACATTCATACATCGTCTCATACATTACTATTATTCAGACTTCTGACATGGCCCGACTCAAGTATTTGATTCACTTGATCGTGCCATGTCTTCCTCGGGCGTCCCCCGCTTCTTCTTCCATTCACATTCGCGTCATATATTCTCCTTACACTCCTTTCTTCGTTCATTCGCTCCTCATGCCCAAACCATCTAAGCGTCCCTTTCTTAATCTTGCTCATGACACTTACATCAGCCTTGCATTCGTTATGAATTTCAATAATTTTTACACGATCATACATGGTTTCGCATACACCCCCTTCCACTCAAAAATGTACCTTGCACATCCCATATCTTATTTTTGTTTTCGTTTGCACTCTTTCAATCAATATCCTACCATACAGCTTTCCCAGTGAACATAGCAGGGTAATAGCCCTGTGATTTCCACATTCCATACGTGACCCTTTACCTTTGTAGAGGCATGATCACAGCCCTCCTCCAATCTAATGGTGTTTAACCCTTCTCTAAACACTGGTTAATTTATTTATAATGACGCCACAAAGTGAATACCAATCTTTTGAAGAAATTATGATAGATTTATTTGTTTGTTTTTATCAGGTTACGAATACCGCAAGTTGCCAGTTCTGGAGGTGGATGGAAAGACCCTCAACCAATCTGTGACCATCATCAGATACCTGGGGAACAGGTTTGGTCTGGTCGCTTCCGACCCCTTCACTAATGCCCTTCTTGAAGCCCTCACAGACAACCTCAGAGATGTCCAAAAAAGTAAGTTAACAATTTATCATCAAGTTCTAGTGGAGACTTTCAACTTGCATAGTTCCCATTTTTAAGTATTCTTGTTTTTTATGTTTGATTCATATTACTCCATTTATTGCTAAGTTCTGCAAATATTTTAGTTTTTTTTATTATTATTTTGACAGCTGTTTCGACGTTCAGTGTAAAAATAAGAAAATATGAAAATTATAAATGTTCCTTACCAACTGACGTCATAATTACTGTTTGACGTTACCTATTTTAGTAAATAACAAATCAGTGTTTCTCAACCTTATTTGTGCCTTAACCTTAAGTCACGGAAAAAATTTCGTTTGAAAAAAAGTGTAATTAGTATTAATAATTTACGATTTGCGCATTGCCCTCAGTGGGGCATGCGTCCCATGTTGAGAAACTCTACATTAACTTAATATCCACCAAAAGCACCATTAATATTTATTTATTTATTTATTTATTTTATTTTAAATGTACATTTACAGAAACATTCCAATGACAAAAGTACATTACATTATAGTTTGTTAACAATACGTGTTACACACTTATCAGAGTTTTGAATTTTAAATTAACAGTTAACATATATATCCAATTACATTTTCCAATTTGTAGTTAATAGCGTAATACATTAATAATATAGGTACATTAATAATGACAGGTGCTAAAGAATACTTTTATTTCGCTCTTGAAATGATTGTGATTCCATTGAAAAATATCAATTTCAGAAGAAAGGTTTAATAGTGAGGTCATTCTCCCCAGAGGCATGATCATTGGTAGGTTGGTCCTGCCTCTAAGAAAAATAAACAGCCTGTGTCGTCTCGCTCTGGAGAAGTTATCAGGGACATAGAGTGACATCTTTTCCAGAACATCAGGATTGCAAATGTACCCGTTTAGCAGCTTGTGTGCTACTAACACCATTGCAATTTTTCTCCTTACGTCTAGACGATTTAGTCCCAGCATTCCCGCGAGGAAATCTGAGGGATACAACAAAGGGTAGTACCCAAACTCTCGCATGTACAAGTACCGCATGAACTTTTTTTGCACCTTTTCTACATCATTTGAGTAGAGGGCATCTTCGGGTCCCTATATTACTGATCCACTCTCGAGAATGCTGCGAACCAGAGTGAAGTAGAGCATTTTTATGACTGCTGTGTTGGAAAAAGATTTTGCGTTGCAGATTACAAAGCCTAGCATTCGCATCGCAGAGTTGCACACTGAATCGATATGAGAACGGAATGTCAGGCGTGTGTCAAAAGTGATTCCTAAATCCTTCATTAGTGAAATATGTTTTAACGAGGTACCAGACATTTTATAGTTATAATATAGAGTACTCCTAGCCCTTGTATAGCACATAATTGTACACTTTCCGCTATTAAAATAGAGTTTATTCCGATTACTCCATTCTACGATTCCGTCGATATCGGTTTGTAAACGAATAGAATCCACTTTCGACGTTATCTTGATATAAAGTTTAATATCGTCAGCAAATAACAAAAAATTTACAAATTTTATAAACAGAGCTATATCATTTATAAACATAGAAAATAATAGAGGTCCTAAATTAGACCCTTGAGGGACCCCAGAGTTTGTGACGTAAGGTTTTGAAGCGAAGTGCCCATAAACTACGTATTGTTTTCTGTTAGATAAATAATTGTGGAAGAACAGAAGCATTCTATATGAGAGACCAAAAATTTCAAGCTTTTTTAGTAATATAAGGTGATCTACTTTATCAAAAGCTTTAGCGAAATCATTATACGATACGTCTACTTGTTCGTTGTTATCCAATGTATTTGCGACATAATCCGTGAAAACCATTAAGTTAGTCGTTGTAGATCTGCCTTCTCTAAACCCATGCTGCTGTTTTATGAGAAAAGGTTCTACTTTACTGTAGATATGTTTTTGTATAATAAGTTCGAATAATTTGGCCGGTGCCGAAAGAATCGCCACAGGTGTATAGTTCGATACATTTGATTTATCTCGTTTACCTAAGATCTTATTTGACTGAGGTTTCAGTGCAGAAGCCGGATTTCTACAAAACAATCCAGCAGTACAGTACCTACGTATTGTTTTATACGAATGAAGCTCGTTTCCCATCTACCAGCACCGCGCAGTGCAGACACATAAAGTGGCAGGCAAGCCAAAATTACATACTTATGTTATCTATGAACACATTCACGTACAGTGTAATGTGAATAATCCCTTCTGTGCGGTGCCTGCCACTCTATGTACTTGCAATGCACGGTGCCGGTGGATGTGAATAGACCTTAACTAGTAGACAAAATTTCGCGTCCATGCATCTATTCCCCGCTTCGTACACAGGGAAACACATATACTCGTACTCGTATACATAGGTACCTTAACGCAGTGGTGGCAATCGTGTACAAAATGCACGATTCACACAAAATATAAGAATAATAGTTCCAATATTTCAAAGTAGAAATGGTCAACGAACCCTTGAATACATTGTACCGTTTATATTTAACAAGTTGCCATACGAATTTAAAAACAATTGCTCTATGACGAAATTCTCACTGATGTTAAAGTGTTGGCTTTTGGAAAGTAACCTTGTGTATTGGTGGTAACAAATATGACGGTCTCCTTGTTTGTATATCTCCTTGACTTCTGCTATATTTACGCTATTTTGCTCTTTCTTACATTGTTTACTGAACAAACATGACGGTCTCCTTGATTGTATATCTCCTTGACTTCTGCTGTATTTACGCTATTTTGCTGTTGCTTACATTGTTTACTGAACAAACATGACGGTCTCCTTGATGGTACTGGTACATATCCTTGATAGCTGCGGGTATCTTTAAAATTATTTAAGTGTTACTATTATATTTAGTATATCCTCACTACAAAAAAACTGTAGACTGTTTTTTTTTTAATTTCTCAATTTGTTTAGTTCTTTCTGATATTTCGATATTTTTATAATTTTATTTTAATCTATATTACGTAATTGGACTCTAGTATCTTTATAAGAAAACTTTTATGCTGTTTTCATAATAAAAAAATTATAAAATTACAACTTGTGCACATTGATGCACGCACAACATGCACGCACCTACGAGTTTTGATTTTACGCTACACTTGTATGATGATTGTTATTTATTGTTGCATTATGTAATATTTTTGAATATCAATGAATTCTCATTTTTTCAGTCTTCACGGAATCACTTGTGAAGAAGACACCCGAATCTAAAAAAGACGCCGATAATGCCTTAGAATTCTTTTTAAAAAAAGTAGAGCCACTTGCAGCTAATGGGTTCTTTTATGGAGAAAAAAAAGTGAGTACAGCGTTTCTCTTATGTCTCGGTGTTTCAAAATCCACCAAATCAACGATCAGCACCATTATGATTTTCGTCGTATTTCAGCTTTTGTTCAAATTGCGATTAGCTGTCGAGCACAATGGTCATGTTGTTGTGTTAGTTTGTCATGGGTGACATGCAGTGGCGGTTTGTGGCCTATCCCTCAACAGAGGACTCGTTATAAAAAAGTGTCAACAGGGTGAACAAATGTCAGTGAAATGTCAAACGTCATTATTGGTTCGCGATGTATTTTTCGCGGTTCATGCGATAAATACTCGTACATGTCGACAAAAAATTATTTCCTTTTTCGAATGTCAAAACATGTTTTTTGTATATTTTAAATAAAACTGAAGAGCACCTAACTTATGTTACTTATTATAAGCTACGTTTGGTCTTACTTTTCATGAAAGAGAAACGTAAAATGTCAAAAGCTATGTCTATGAAAGTGGGCGGGCACTATTTTATAGTCTACGAAAGTGGGAAGGCACCGCCATAGTAGATAATTTAGGATAAAAAATGTTTAGAAATAAGCAAACAGAACGAATGCTCAACAAAACACTTGCCTCAGATTGATCATTCGAAAAGTTAGGAAGAATGGACGTTGGAATTTCCCCAGAATGTCACTGAAACTATTGCCTCTAATGAGTGTAATGCGTCTTTTTCCAGCCCCTAGATATATGAGAAAATCCTATGTTGGTCTTTTTCGTATTTTGTCTCTACGGCTAAAAAGGATGTGCATCATTGAGTTAGTCTAGCCAGTGTTTACCCTGATTCATACCTTTTATAAATACAGTTTCCCACGATTTTCCATGAAAGAGAAGAACTGTATCATCTACGCAGCTAATTATTGTGCCAGCTGCATAGATCATAGTTTAATAAAACATCTCGTTTGTTTTTCAGGCAACATGGACAGACATCTTCTTTACCGGAATCACCGATCAGATATCAGAATTTCTTCCTGGTCTTCTGCAACCCTACCCCAACCTGACCGCTCTCACGGAGAAGATAAAGAGCAAGGACAGTGTCAAGAAGTACATTGAGAACAGACCAGGAGACAAGTGGGTCATGCCATAATAACTTGTGCATACGTATTGATAGCATTCAATATTAATGTTTTTTACTGGTTTCTTTACGTTTGACGAACGCTAATATGATTTCTCAACATGAGATGAGTCATCCCATAATATTTTTTCTTTAATAAAGCAATTGTTCCCTAAATACTTGACTGTTTCGTACCTATCACTGTTTTCTCTATTCCTTCAAACCCAAGCTTTTCATATTATTTATTTATTTATTTGATCATTCGCCAATCTGCGCTTTTAAATGGATTTTAGAACATAATATAAAGAGCTATTAAAAATTACAAGTTCACTAGTTACAAGTACTCGTATAATATAGAGATTTTAAACCATAAATTAATGAACAATCTTTTTCAAGCGTGACAAAAATAGAAAAGCAAAACAATATTATAACACAAATCATTACGCTGCATTATCCAAACTTCAATATTACATATCGCAGGATTCATCAAAGTGCTGGTATAGATGACGCTTTACTGTATAAATGGGGTAGGCAAATACATCAACAACACCTCCAAACCTGTTACCCAGATCATGCATCCTATTGGTTAATGAATGAGGATGATAGTTGGTTGTGTAAGTGTCGCAGAAAAATGTTACAATTTTTCATGTGTTTCTCGTCGGTACATTTAATTTAATATTGGCGAGGATGGCTGGGCTGTCAATTATGGTAGGTTGTTAATGATTCTATATAATACAACTAGGTATGTTATACAGGTATTGTAGCGAATAATTGATGCGAGCACGGTACCTACTTACACAGATGCGTTGCTTGCATACAGCATGTTACAAACTTGTTATTTGACTTAAGAAAAGAAATTTACGATTTTACTGAAAAGATGCTAAATTCTTATAAAATGAAACACGCCGAAAATTTTTCTGAATATTCAAATTCGATCAACATTTATTGTCCATTTCTCGCTAAAAACATTTAGTAGGCGTAAGCAAGACAGTGTCGGAAGTGTATGCCTAAGCACCAATACACACAATCCAAGTAATAAAACCATGGACGTCTGATTTAACTGATCAAAGAACTAAATATTAAAATTAATCCATCCATCCATATTTTCAAATACAGTTGGTACTTTCCTGGTAGTGGTAGATTTCGGTTCTTTTTAAAGATAAAGAATTATAATATAAGGAGTTTTCATTATCCTAAGAGATAAAGACTTTTTGCTTAACTGCGAGTCCAATTCTCTCAGATAACAGCTAGAATCATTAGCTACTTAGCGATATTATCCTTACGCGAAGGAGACCTTTCATTCAGCGAATGATAAATCCCTTAGTTTGACTTTTTAAATTTATCGATGTTTGTCTAGTTTAAATGGGACTATATCGATATTTGATAATATAAAATCAAATATCAATAATTTTTAAGAAAAGTTTCAATAATTACGATATTCATTATTCGCTGAATGACAGGTCTATGGGTGTCTTTCTCGAAAGGATTCTAGCTGTCATCCTAGAGAATCGGATGCGCAGTTAAGCAAAAAGTCTTTAGCTTTAAGGGGATTCACTTCCTAAAATTCTAACGAAATGCAGTTGGTGAAAGGGTTGAAATTCCCGGTGAACACCGGGCGCATGTTTCGATTTACGCAATAAAAAACATCACCAAAATACATGTTTCATTTTATTTTGTAGAGCTCAGACAAAATGTGGGCTAAAATCTTTATAACCAACGATATTAAAAATGCAAGCCAATGTGAAAGGTCTCAAAGTAAGATGCTTAAATTCTATTATTTAAAAGAATACCTTAAGGATCAATGGTGTGATGTGTCTCTGTAATAAGTATAACTTTATAATGTACCAGTGATGTGTTTCTTTATAATAAATGTCTCTGTACACCTATATTATAATGTACCAGTGATATGTCTTTATTACAAATGCAAATTAAATGTTGTTAATGTACTGTGAATGTTAATTATGTATCGTAAATATTAAGTATGTTTGTTTCTAAAAACTGTACTGCAGGCTCTGCATGTGATCCCACAATAAGTTTCTTAACTCTTGGGAATACAATGCATCATGTATTGTATAAATTTTAATAAAAATTAAAATAATTATGAAAATGTTCTTCGGTATTAACATAATTTTTTTTTCAATCCACTACACGTATGATTTTGCATTACTTCCCATCGCATCGCCTTAACCCTTTAGGTGCCACATGTATTTTTTTTAAACGCTAGAGAAGTGTCGATAATCCATGAATATATATATTTTATTTTTATTTTGATTACTTTTATATAATGTGATGTAAATTTAGAACGGTGGGAAACGCGTGACGAATTTTATGGTTCGAGCTACATATCGTTCTGTGGCACTCAAGTACAATAATCTATCGGAACGATATATCGTTCGGTGGCACCTAAAGGGTTAAGGATAAGGATAATTTCTTATTCTTAAAAAGAACCGGAATCGCCCCCTTGATGACATTAAAATGAACTTGATAACAAGTCGTTCTTTTAATCAACGCCCAAACGTAAAAATAGATAATTAAAGAGACTTACGTAACTACTGTCAACAAGACGTGCCCTTGGAACAATAAGGTTATATCTGACTCTGCAATGTTATGCGATAATGAATACTAAATGAGTATTCTCTAGAGATCATAATAGCATGACATTACTAAGGCAGATAAAACCTTGTTTTCCAAAGGCACGATAATCAAAAAATTCGATTTCGATAAACTGATATCGTCAATTTTGTTTATATTATGTGCACTGGAAGATTTAAAAAAAATTCAGACTGGTAAGACCATCGAAACGGGCCACGCCCCAGGTTTGAAAATGGCTTTCAGCGCCGAAACAGCTGTCACAATAATAAAAACCAAAATGCTTGTAGAACTTAATAATCGCATTATTTATTTTATTTGATTTACTTTAAATTTAAATAAATAAACAATGAAGTTCTATCAAATAAACACAATAACAATTAATAAAAAACATTTCTGCTGAAATTTAATTGATTGTTCTAGAATCGAAATTCGACAATGAGGTTGTATCCTACAACGAATCTTTATGCTGTTTGCAAATGTTTCATATTAATTGGAGCACGGTGAGGACAGAACTTTTAGAATTTTTAGAAAATATCGAATAATCTCGCGGGCGGCCGGCCGATAAGCGTGTGACGTCGCGATACATAAAACGACTAGCACGGCAGTGTGCGGTACTGCCATTCGAATTGTGAACTTGACTAAATTGTGTCTCGTGGCGTACAGATATTTTGATCCATCGTTTTACCCAAGTTCACTAAATAGCTTATTTTAAGAAAAAATGTAAAACTTTTTTATTTATTATATGGGTACATTTGTTGTAGTTATATAGTAGGTTTTATATAACAAAATTTAATACTACTCTTTAATAATAAGTAAATAACTGTTTCTCCGCAGGGGTAGGCAGAAAGACTCGATCATGGCATACACTTCTTGCTTCATTCACATTCATACATCGTCTCATAGATTTTCTTTTATTATTCGGATTTCTGATATGGCCCGACTCAAGTATTTGATTCACTTGATCGTGCCATGTCTTCCTCCGGCGTCCCCGGCTTCTTCTTCCATTCACATTCGCGTCATGTATTCTTCTTACAGTCCTTTCTTCGTCCATTCTCCCTATATTCCCAAACCATCTAAGCGTCCCTTTCTTAACCTCACTCTTTACGCTTAGATCAGCCTTGCATTCTTTCCTAATCTCAATATTTTTCACACGATCATACACGGTTTCACCACACATTCGCCTCAGAGATCTCATTTCTACGACATTCAGTTTACTTTTATCCTTCCTTTTCCAATTCCATGCCTTACTGCCATACATCAGGGTTGGTATCAGCACTCCATTGTGGACTGCTTGCTTTGCTTCTTTGGACAACTTTTTACTAGCGCCAACCGCCTTCAGTCCTCCGTTAATGGAGTTTAATACTAATTATATTTAAAGAGTTAATAGCAATAGACAGTGTAACTATTTAACGATATTTCCAAAAATTGGAAATAATTTTAAATTTTAATTTTGGTAATAATTTTAAATTTTAATTTTGAAATAATTTTAAATTTTAATTTTGGAAATAATTTTAAATTTAAAATTGGAAATAATTTTTAATTTAAATTTGGAAATAATTTTCCAAATCTAGATTATACAGGTGTTAAAAGAGGGTGTTAAAAAACAAATTCTGGGGTAGTTCTGATTTTTGCTCCTTTATGTTTTTTTAGTCTGCTGTTTACCAATCTGAGGTTTGCTAACAAAAAAATATTGGAATATGGGTTAAACAAAAAACTTGAAAAATATATATGTTTTTAAATTCTCGGTTTTTGGATTACGTACGAAAATTTCTATGAAATTTTCTATATAGAGTGGAAGATACTCTCAGTATCGCCCTGGTGAAAGACCACCATTCAGAATTGAAACGTTGCTTGAAATGGCTTTTAGCCGTGTTTGGTGACCAGATCTGAATAGCCAGGTATTTCCCCACCTCCCTCTTCCCCTTCTCCTTCCCCTCCCCAATACCTTCAGCCTCACAACATTCCCTAATTGGGAATGCCATAGTCTCACTGGCTCCAGACGGTTGGGAGCAGTTGGAACTCTTGTGCGGTATTCATATAAAAAATAAAAAATAAATTCTTTACTAATTTTATCGCTATGTACCATTTAGGAGTTGGATTATTTTCACCAACACTAAGATAAATACTTCTGGTAAGTACACGGACGTGCCCACAATGCACTTATATCTTTTATCGGTTTATCTCTTCAATTCTATGCAGGTGTGAATAAAGTGGGCTGACGAACAAAATACGCCAGCCAATTTCAAACGGATGAGAGTTGCCATGAATAGGTAAAACAGGCAACGAAGTTCAGAGAAAGGGTTAATCAGTATCACGTCTTTTTAATAAAACCGAGATATGAGTACAATTTTTGACGTCATGTTTTTTGATAACTTTTCCTAGATAAATAATCATTATCAAATATAATTCCTTTTTGCCAGCAAAGAAAGAGGTCACTAACAAATGGTCTTACAAAATAAGATCTTATAATAATACTGCGTAAACTTTATGGGTTCTGCAGCGATGAGCTTTTCAATGAATTTAATATTCTGGATATTCGTCAAAACTTCTTAAAAGAGATTATTTTCCAGGTACGCAAAAATCTAGAAAATCTATCATAATTATATTATATGGTAAGAAGTCACACCAGAAAGGATCTCCTTTTCCCGAGGAGAGCAATACGGCAAATATCAAGACATGCTTCTCAAAAATGCAAAGCCCCCGGCATATACAATATCCTAATGTTTGATATAAAAAAAGATATTTTGGATCCTATCTTAACACAAATTTAACATAAGCTGTAATACCAGATAAACTCAGATGGTTGCTGACGATTTCATCTTTTCCTCGCATTCAATAAATGCTGGCGTCCCACAAGGATCGGTTCTGTCTCCGACATTTTTTTTGTTGCACATCAATGACCTCTTGACATGTGCACAAATCCATTGTTACGAGGATGACAGTAGAGTCCATGATAGCTTTTTGTTTGACAAGCCCCCAAAGGGCACACAGACTTCAACGAAGCAGAGAATGGACGGTTACTTCGATAGGGTCTCCTCTTGGGGTATGAATAACCTCGTCGAATTTAATGTTTCAAAGACCCAATCATGTCTGATTACGTCTAAAGAGGATCAAAATGACAATCTGGTGTCCTTTAATGGTAACAATCTTCCCAACAAGCACTCCATTGATATGCTTGGTGTTACCTTAAGTGGCCAGCTCAGGCATGGGGGCTCCATCGAAGCCAGAGTAAAGTTAGCCTCTCAGAAGCTGGGCGCATTATACAGAGCCCGCAGATACTTTAATAGTACACAACTGCTGACCCTGTACAAATCGCAAGTGTACCCCACTGTAGAATTTGACAGCCATCTCTGGTCGGAAGCCCCGAAATATCTGAAAAAACCTCTGTGCAAAAACGGGCGGTCCGTTTGATAGATTCGCCTATCTTAACAAACAGACTGCAATCTTTCGAGCAGAGACGTCTGGTTGGAATGTTATCCTTGTTCTACCGGTATTTTAATGGAAGGTGCTCTGATTGAACTAGCATCATTGATCCCTTCGGCACTGGTGCGTAGTCGGGAACCACGTCAAACATTTGCACACGAATGACATTTGTCACATCAGAACGGGTCGCTTATACGACTCGTTCTTGTGTTCAACAACTCGGCTGTGGAATTATCTGCCGGCCTCTATGTTTCCTACATCCTACATCGTGCATCTCTTCAAGACCCATGTTCACTCCTTCCTATCCTCTAAAAGACCCCCCACACAGCATCCCGAAAGATGATATATGCCTCGAGGGAAATTATTTCCCTCAGGGTCTCCTGTGTGAAGATACTGTAAAAAAACTCTAATATAGCAATATCAAACCATTTTATAAGATTGGGAAATATGCTGGCATAAGAAACTAGACCGACTAGTATATTACCCGCTATAGAAAAGATTCTCCAAAATAAATACCTTTAAACCTTTCGAGTGATTTTCTTTAAAAGCCCTACAGTAGCAATAGGCAACCCACTCACTGGGTAGAGAAGATTATCTCCACGTTTATACACTTCTAACCACAGTTGACACAGGAAGAAGGAGATGTGTTCCAAGGCACAGTACACAAAAATTTTACAATTCGATATATTTGATTTTCTTTAACAGATCCCAATCAATACGGTTTTCAAAAAAAAATTGTTCTGAAATATTACTCCAGAATTTCTTTAACTATGTAAATAATTAATTGAATAACAAAAGACATGTTTTGGTACTGTTTACAGACAATTCAAATGTATTTGACACTATAGACCCGATAAAATTGTTAAATACTTTGGAGGCAAAAAGGGCAAGAGAAAACATACTCCAACTTTTTAAAAACTTCCCAACCAATCGTCAAACCCAGATAAAAATATCAGACAAATTTAGAAAAAGAATAAATTTCAAAACCGGAGTTCCACAAGGGTCAATTTTAGGTCCAATGCTGTATATTATCTTCGAATATTTTATAAGAAAAATATTCTCGTTTGTTAAACATTCTGTACTCGTATACACTGACGATACAGCACTTGTAATAATAATACTCCATGAAAATTCGGATACTGCAATGATATTCTTAAGACAGGATTAATTTCTTTACTAAAATGGTCACACGGCTCTGGTCTAATAATCAATGCTAAAAAAAACTAAATTGATGCATATAAGATCCCCGCTTGCAAGGTCAGCGAGGCACCTGTAATAATATTCCATTCCTTTGACTACATTCACAATAATAACAAATATCCCGGAAGTTGTACAAGTATCGAACTAGTATGTCTATCTAGGTGTTAGGGTGGATTGTAACATGAAATGAGACGTACAAATTTCCAATCTCTCTACATTGTAGGAAGACTCGATAAAGTAAAATTTTGTGTGCCTATAAAAACTATGAAACAATTTTTTCTTAGTAGTGTCCCTTCCAAATCAAATTAATTAAAAATTTTATAATAGTCTTTAATTCATTTTCGGGTACCTAAATACATTTATATATAAACTGAATAAAATTTATCTGCGCACGCCAAGTATCGAACCCATTGACGTTAACCGCTCACCCACGGCGTTCATATAACGTTGGGTCCCTTATAACATTACATAAATGAGATATTTTTTTAATTGTTTGTTTTCGAACTAAACTTTTATTTATAAAAATCAACCAGATGGTTCAGAACACCTGTTTTTTTGTGCTTTAAAAATAGATACACCTTCGTTTGCAAATTAGTCCAGCGCCTTCAACCGTTCGAGTTGGTCGTCAGTCGTCAGTATTAAAAACATACGGATACACAAATGTGAGTACAGAAGATCGTGTTTTCAGAAATTAAATATTCACAATGCATGTTAAAACTGTTTTAGGTATACACTTGTACTGAAAGACACCATTTATTAAAGAGCGTGTTTGTTTATGATCGTGGCACTGAACTTGTTAGTAGATAATACGGTATCTTATCATTTGATAAAACTGAGGATTGTTTGAACGGGAACGGAACTTTTGCGTCGAACTTCAACCAAATTTACATTTAGCCAAATCATTATAATTTAATATTTTTTAATTGGTTAAGAAACGTATGGATATTATTTATTTATTAAAATACTCGCACATAGTGGTTTAAACAAAATATTTTATTAATACGTTCATTTGACACTAAATTAGTTGAACATTCAAATAATAATGTATTTAAGTCATTATCATATTTGCTTAGTCACATCCTGCATTCATTCAACATTGCATCTAATCACGTTCATTCACATTATTGGAATGACCTGCAATATTAATTAATTGTAATTTTCTTATTTATAATAGGTTGTCAGAAAACGTCTTTGAAAATAATAACAGTATTAAAAGATCGCTTCTTTTACAAAATGGCCACACAAAATGTAACGTTTTTTTTACAATATATGTTTGTAAGATTACTTAATATTTATATCTTATGGATCTATATTGTTTAAACTTATTTTTATTGTTGTTTCTTTTGTATTCACATTTTATTTTAGTTGTTTCATTATTGTATGCTAAAATAACATTATGGGTTTCATTGCATCAATGGCATATACTCTATTCTGTATATTCAAGTTTGACTGTCTCAAAATTGAATATCTTCGTAGTTGGATTTTATAAACAAATGCATATCCTGTACTGAATAATAAAATAAGTAAATAAGTATAAAATTATTCGATTTTGATGTGATATAATCACCGAAGAGTGGTAAAGTTGGCTAAGTAAACATTATTAAATTTAAAATTTAAATGATTTTGAATAAATACCTACTTGGTTTGATCTAAACACGTGAGAGTTATCGAAATAAGCGTTGCGTCATCAGAATTTTCATCTTTTTTTATATTAAATTAATTTTAATTGTGCAATTCCACGAGGCAATTTCTTGGATTGCAACATAAAATCATTTTATAGTATTTAAAAAATAGTCACCCATAAGTTCTGGTGTCTAATCGTATTTGGATAATCCTATTTCTTTAATAAAATTTATAGATATATTAATATTGAAATTATCTGTTCACAATCTGCATTACAACCATCGGAGAGTTTTGGACGCCATTGGGCAGTGGCGTAGATTGCCCAATAGCCAAAGGTAGGCCGTGGATAGTTTTTCAAGTTCGGGTATTTATTTATTGCGCATTGAATATTTGAAAATTGTTATTTTCTTATCACTTTCCGCTGATTATTGTGGCCAAGTAAATGAGCGTACAAGTAAGTTCCGTACTAAATTCAGGGAAAAAAAATTGGTATTTTTTCATTTCCTTTTAATTGTGCCTTCCAGAAGGAATTATAAAGAGAAAAAAGTGTAGATATATTTCAAAAGAAATTAATCAATCTAAAATTAAATTAACAAAATGATTCAAATGTATTAATTAATTGAAATATATTTATGAATTTATTGAGGTAATTATTCTATTTAAGTGAATTTTTTTTTCTGGAAATAAAAATATTTACCCAAAAATTTTGGTTTGGTTTTCATAGGGTGGGCACAGCTTTTCAGCCGTTATGGACTGCACCCCACCACTGCCTCTAAGAAGCTCCTTCATTCCTGCCTCCACACCGGCCAGTCATTTAAGTTTATGCCCCCTTCGTCCTACAGGCTAATATTACAGTGACATTTCGTTGGTAGTTGACTATCTTCCATCCTTCCTACGTGTCCTGCCCAGCGGCACAGTTCCAGTTGTATAAATCTTGTTATCAGTGGTGTAAAAATGGGCTAATTTGTTGATTTATTCTTCTAGACAGAAGTTACCATGACTGATTCAAAGTTTAAGCTGACATATTTCACCATTAAGGGGTTGGGAGAGTCCATCAGATACCTGTTCGCCTATGCTGATGTAGATTTCGAAGATAACAGGGTCGAGCAGGCGGATTGGCCAGCACTTAAGGAAAGTGAGTATGTTGCTTAATTTAGTAAAATCATTTTTATATTTTCCTAGTAATAACTTTTTTAACACGTGGTACACTAACGTCTGACAGGAATATTTTATTTGTTTTACTCGTTTTCAATTTAAGGTGCTTAGAGCCATCGTATCTTTCGGCATTTTATATTTGCTGGGATTACCGACTACCGATATTGTCAGTATATCAAAAATGTTTTTTTTTGTTTTTATGTCAGGTTTCGAATTCCGCCAGTTGCCAGTATTGGAGGTAGATGGTAAGACCCTCAACCAATCTGTGGCAATCGTCAGATACCTGGGGAACAGGTTTGGTCTGGTCGCTTCAGACCCCTTCACTAATGCCCTTCTTGAAGCTCTCACGGACAACCTTAGGGACGCCCAAACAAGTAAGTTGAAAAATAACAATTTTTCATATACACCTGAAACATGCGTATTAATCTACGTGTGTTTTATTATGAACTTGAAATTTGTTGGGAGAATTACTGTAAATTAGCATAATAAAATCAATAATCCATATCTACCTTGACCGCTAAAAATACTTACTTGATTTGGAAAAGAAAATAACTTAACTCGCATTATGATAATGTGTATCGTTTAAACAAAGAGTGCTGAATAATTTGAATTGATTCCATTAACTCTTTCATATGTAACTTAATTTTGGATTTGGAAAAATACCCATCTAAACTGATTAATATATATTTTTTTTAAATTAAAGGTTAAGTAAATACCTAGTATGGATCAGAAGTATTTTATTTATTTTTGTTTTAAATTATGAAGTATACGCCACGTAAAAAAAATCATAATATTAGATGCAACCTATATTTCATAATGTAAAACAAACAAAAAAAATACTTTTAATCCCTATTAAATATTTACTATACTTTTTGATGAAGAAAAGATCATTTGGGTGAGTATTTTGGCCTCAAATCCAATATTAGGTTTTGTATGAAACAGGCCTAACGGTATTCGAATGTATCAAGAAAATTAGGTGACAGGCTGAAATGGTTTGGTTTGACTCAAGCCTGTGAGTACTGTATTATATCGAGAGTGTATTTTAGCAGATTGCTGTTTTATTGTAAAATTCTATTTGCGTTCTAAAACAGTGAAGAGTTCGATTAAACTAGAATTTTAAAAAAATCGCTTAAAAAAAACGATCCGTTAATGTTCGAATTTGACCAATAATGTATGTACGATTTCTCTAATGTGTACAACATGTAAATTAATTCGTTTGACGTAATGTCTTGCAGCTTCCACTGAGAGCGTATTACGTATTAAAGTGGTTTAAAAAATAATATGTCCATGTTACCTATTATCTAAAATTCTAAAATATCAAATCATCATTTACATAATATCATATTTCTTAAAAGTAATATCTCGTAAAAACTAGTACAATGCTAACCCTTTGATTCCAGTCGTTCCGTATCGGGAACCAATTGACGGTTCTCGTAATACTCGTCCTATCTCCCTTTCTCTTAAGGTGAGACATGTGTTTTAGAAAGAGAGGACTCCAGATCTCACTTTACATCATATTCTGATGATGTAACTAGATTGAAAGTGAAGCTATCAACGAAATCACTATATCGATTATTCTATAGGTACGAATCGGTTTACATTGTGAGACCAAAAAATATGCTTTGGATAAATTGAACCTTTTCCTAGAAATTTCCTTGTTAGAATTCAAATAAATTTCTTAATTACGTTGTAAAAAAAGGATAAACTACTGTTTTTTTTTTCACTTGAAAATTATGAACGCATGTAAGAAACAAGTTTTTTAAAATACTGCTTTAGCGAAGATTATTAATGAAAGATTCCTTCGATTATTTTTTTTCTTTCTTACAAAATTCTTCACAAAATATATAAAAACCCGCTTTTGCGCGCTTACAACAAACATTTGTAGACTCCGCTTGGCAAGCGAATTTTATGTCTATTACCTATATTCGTGGTGACATAAGACACACAGCTCGGAACAAATATTTTTTAGCTGGTATATTCCAATTAAGATCTTATTTGACTAACGTTTCGGACAGAGGGATGTTTCTTGATAATAATTAATCATGTCTAGCCAATGATGTCATATATTTAGATGAGACACGGAGCGAAAGAAAATGTGTCCATTTAGTCTAGGGTAAGTTACCAAAATACATAATTCTATTACTCTATGTATCTAGCAGTACCTACGCATGGTTTTGTGGAAATAATTCATAGACCAACTATCACGCCCATGCACATATTTCCCCTCTCATTAACTGGGACACGATTTTTTGGTGTTTTTTTTGTTTTGTTATTGTTTTTATTGTAAAATATTATTTTTCATACAATGTGAATTTATACCAGTAGGATTTTAAGTTCAAAAATTATATATAAAACAATAATTATTTTTAAAAAAATCATACAAATAGTAGTGAAATAATAGAAATAATATTGGTTAATGCATGTTGTGATCAATGGACACAAATTGACAAAAGATATTTTTTAAATGTGGAAATTTTAAATTCTAATTGTTATTTTGATACAGACTCCAATTACACAATGTCAAATACATTATATTATAAAAATATCGACACATCAAAAGGTTGACAGATGCAATAATTTTTTTTATATGAATACCGCACAAGAGTCCCAAACTGCTCACAACCGTCTGGAGCCAGTGAGACTATGGCATTCCCAATTGGGGAATGTTGTGAGGCTGAAGGTATTGGGGAGGGGAAGAAGAAGGAAGAGAGAGGGTGGGGAAAAGGGGAAATACCTGGCTATTCACATCTGGTCACCAAACACGGCTAAAAGCCATTTCAAGCAACGTTTCAATTCAGAATGGTGGTTTTTCACCAGGGCGATACTGAGAGTATCTTCCACTCTGGTGGATAAAATAGTACAGAGTTACAATGAAAATAGACTCTTAATATGACAGTTCATCTTAAATAATTTTAAAGAAACCCTCAGCTATCTAGGAGATATATAATCAAGGAGACCATCATATTTGTTCAAAACATTCAATTACGTTCGATTACTTCAAGTATAATTTTTTTTTTCAGAATTCAGAGAATCTGTTATGAAGAAGACCCCTGAAGCTAAAAAAGAAGGTGAAGAGGCAATGGCTTTCTTTTTGACTAAAATAGAGCCACTTGCAGCCGATGGATTCTTGTATGGAGAAAAGAGTGTAAGTCGACATGTATTTACAAGTCTCATTGCACTGAATATATAAATCGATAAAATTGTATAGATATACAGACGTGGAATACATCTGAGTTCGCCGATTTACGTGATACCGTTGACCCCAGACTCCATAGACGCCACTAAAATTGATTATCTGTTCAATAAATTATTTCGGAATTCGAAAACTTTTTAAGTGAGATAAAATTGATCTTACTTCAACCACACGCCCACAACATAGCTCTATCGGTTTATCCCTGTAATATGGCCTTGTTATGATAGATGCCCAAGAATTTTTGGGCGTCAACGAAAAACTGTTTTTTCTTATATTGTGTAGTTAAACAGTTGTCTCATAGATGATAGAAATAAGCGTGAAGGCGTGCCGGCTGTCTACTACGGCCAAATTGCACGGACTATCGAAGAGGCGAAACCAATAAATGTTATGTGTTTGGTGTTTATGGGGCTTCCACACGAATGATCTGCCCGCCACTAACTAAAGCCGCCACGTTGAAAGGTTCGACCATCCGGTCGTCCTTTTCTAAAGTTGGTAGGCTTGACTTTAGGAAAGCACTACCGGATGGTCGAACCTTTCGACGGGGTGGCTTTAGTTGGTATTGGGTAAACCAGTCGTGTGGAAGGAACTTTAGTTATAAACCAAAGGGCGCCGCCGTGGTTGGAAGCGATTTGCGGTAGTATTGTTGTTTCATATTAATAACGGTACATGGCACATGTCGATTATTTACATTTTTTTTTAGTTTAATAAATCAATTGTTTGTTTTTCAGGCCACCTGGACAGACATCTACTTTTTCGCGATCTCTGAACTGATGGAACAATACTTCCCTGGTACCTTGAAGCCCTTCCCGAACTTGACTGCCCTCACTGAGAAAATCAGAAGCAAGCCGAGTGTGCAGAAATACATCGAGAACAGACCTGAAGACAGATGGGTCCATGACGTAGCTCATCACGCCAAATAATAGCAATAATACTTATTATTTTTTAAATCTTTTTAATTATCTTAAAAAAAACTTTAACGCTTTTTTGATTTGTCAATGAGATTTTTAAAAAACATAATGCATGTCATTTAATTTTGCCGAATAAACTTATACATAAATTATTCTTCAATGTTTTTATCACTGCTTTCCTTATTCCTTGATAGTGTTCGTAATATTTTATGACACTATTAAAATTATCGAATTAAAGTAATTTTTTCTCACTTCTTAGAAATCGATTAAACATTTTCATATATCGAATTTTTTCATGAGCGGGTAATCGATTTTATTAACCTATTTGGGACCTAGGAGTAGAATGGTTTTATTGACGTTAAAGACATCAGTTTCCTTTCAATTCTGCTGAGCAAAGTGCTCTCTAAAAGATAATCCATATTACTGTCAAATCAAGTGGTGATATTAAAATATATCATATTAGTATGTCGTTATTATTATCGTATAATCGACGTCTAAGAAAATTACGTAAGTGCTTATGCAAAATCAGTTTTATCGAATGATTTGATGATGATGGTGAATTATTGATTCTGGAAAAAAACAACAACACCATTGATTTTGATTTTCTGTCCAAGAAAATGTTTTGATCAGTTGCACCAGAGGTAAGGGAAAAGTGAGCTTACTTTGGGAACATGGACACGTCCACAGTACACTTCTATCGGTTTATCTCTTCAGTGTTATACAGGTGAGATGTTAACGTGATGGGCTGACGAATTAAATACACCCACCAATTTCGGATGGATGAGAGTCACCACGAATCGGTAAAACAGGAAACATTCGAGGATGACAGGTTCAAAGGGGTTAAATTTGACGACCTACCAAATTATTATCAAATACCTATGCGTAATATTCACTAAGACATTGTCCTATAAAACGGGAACAAGCACACTCTAAAGACCTACAATGAAAGATTACAATACTTCGATCTTAAAAGTCTCACCAACAGGCGTAAAGTAACTTTTTTAAAGTCTTTCTTTTGCAGTAACTCCACACAGGAGGCCCTAGGGGAGAATAATTTCCTTCAATTTTTGGGGATGCTGTGTGTAGGGTCTCTTAGAGGATAGGTAGGAGTGAACTTAGATCTCGAAGAGACAGATGTTCTAGGAGGGAGGAAACACAGAGGCCGGCAGATCATTCCACAGCCGAGCTGTTGAATACAAGAACGAGTCGTAAAAGCGATCCGCTCTCATGTGATAAATGTCAACCGTGTGCAAATGTTGGGCACGCGTTTGCCGTGTTTCCCAACTATCCTCCGCTGCCGAAGGGATGATTGACGCTAGCTCCTCAGCGCATCTTCTATTAAAATACCGGTAGAACATTAAAATACCAGTTGCATTCCCACCTGACGTCCGTGCTCCAAAGATTGTAATCCGTTTGTTAAAATAGGCGAATCTATCAAACGGACCGCCCGTTTCTGCACAGAGCCAAGGATTTTTTTCAGATATTTTGGGGGCTCCTGACCAGAGGTGGCTACCGAATTCTACAGTGGGGCGCACTTGCGATTTGTATAGGATCGGCAGTTGTATACTATTAAAATATCTATGGGCTCTGTACAACATATCCAGCTTCTGAGAGGCTAACATTACCCTGGCTTCGATGGAGCCCCCATACCTGAGCTGGTCACTTAAGGTTACCCCAAGCATATCAATGGAGGGGCTTTTTGGCAAGATTGCTTATTAAAGGATACTAGATTGTCATTTTGATCCATTTTAGATGTACTTAAAAACGATTGGGTCTTTTAAACATTAAATTCGACGAGGTTATTCTTACCCCAAGAGAAGACCCTCTCGAGATAACCGTCTTTCTATGCTTCAAAGACCTCCGAGACGTTGGATTTTGTGTGCCCTTTGAGGGCTTGTCAAATAAAATGCTGTCATAGACTGTACGTACTGTCATCCGCGTAACAATGGATTAGTGCGCACGTCAAGAGGTCACTGATGTGCAACAAAAACAATATCGGCAACAGAACCGATCCCTGTGGGACGCCAGCATTTACTGAATGACTTATGATTGTACAAAGCATTAAACAATATAATTGATTGAGAACTAATATCTAAAATAAAGCTTAATGTAAGAACAAGACTTCAAAGAAATTATGAAATATTCACCAGCAATATTTCATTTTCAACCCCTCTCCAGCATGTATAGCGAACATGGTATAATCAATGAAATTGATGTACTCGTATTCGTCAACTCACCTATACGTTTTTAACTAATCTTAAATAGCTTATTACTTGTTTTTGTATTTAATTCGTAGAACTACATTTATTTATTTTTACATAGCTTCTTTACTTTAAAAAAATACACACATATTTTTAACTTTTTCGTATGTTATTCGTTATTTATTTATTTATTTTCCTCGATTTGCACTTGTTTTGTTATTGATTTTTTTTGTTGCGTTATTTTTCCCTGATTTTGCATTTGTTGCTAATATTCTTATTTTCTTCTCTACTTTATAGTTTAATATAATTATTTATTATATATCCAATCCTTAACGTATGATGAGAACATTTTGTTTATGGATTGAAGTTCTTAATTTTATTTTGCTTTTATCAATTTGTAATATTTGAATATTACTCTGTTAAATGTTCCTAATAAACAATAAATAATTCAACAAATAAATAAAAATATTATTCAAAGGCATTCATTTGCATTCACGTCATTATAAAATAATTATGAAAAAAATGCCATTTCAATTGTATACTCACAGAATACAGAATCTATAATCACAATTATTTTTCTACCGAAACAGCTGTCACAATAATAAAAACTAAAAATACTTGCAGAACTTAATAATAACATTATTAAATTTGATTTACATTAAATTTAAAAAATGAAAATAAATAAAAAAAAATGATTTGTATTAAATTTAAATATATACACTGCAGAGCTCGTTTATAAAAATATAGTTGGTCCACATTTAGATTGCTGCTCTTCAATTATATTTCACAAATGAAGGATATCTAAACAAGCTGAAAATTAATCAAAACAGAGCTATGCGATATATACCAAGGAAAGACAAATACGCAAAAATTATTTGAATGAGAGAAGAGCTTGATTGGATTCCAATAAAAGAGTCACAGAACTGCATAATCCTAGAATGGAAGCGAGCAGTAAAATTTATTCTGTCCAAATTCAAACTAATTTTTCATTGGCAAGATTACAAAAATTTTCACTAAGGAAATTTTACATCTCATTTATGATGTGGTAGGAAACATTGTTTAAATTTTACCGATTCTACCAACCGACACAATAAACGAGTGAATTGTGCATGTTTTTGATTAATTTTAGCAATAAATATGTGTATTTTGAGTGATCGCTAAATTTATTATTCTAAACTACAAACATTAATCAAAACTGCAACAAAACTGTACTACTGTTTTTGAATCTCTCAACTTGTGTGATACTTGCTGATATCTTAATATTTTAATAATGTTATTTTATTTCTCTTCTGTACTTGGAGTTTGTTATCACTATAATAAAACTGTTCTACTGTTTTTGTATCGCTCCCCTTGTGTGACAATTAATGTTATATAATTGAAGTCTGTTATCACTATAACCAAACTGTTCTACTGTTTTCGTACCGCTCCCCTTGTGTGACAATTAATGTTATATAATTGAAGTCTGTTATCACTATAACCAAACTGTTCTACTGTTTTCGTATCGCTCAACTTGTGTGACAATTAATTTTATATAATTAATGTCTGTTATCACTATAACCCAACTGTTCTACTGTTTTTGTATCGCTCAACTTGTGTGACAATTAATTTTATATAATTAATGTCTGTTATCACTATAACCCAACTGTTCTACTGTTTTTGTTTCGCTCCCCTTGTGTGACAATTAATGTTATATAATTGAAGTCTGTTATCACTATAACCAAACTGTTCTACTGTTTTCGTATCGCTCAACTTGTGTGACAATTAATGTTATATAATTCATGTCTGTTATCACTATAACCAAACTGTTCTACTGTTTTTGTATCGCTCAACTTGTGTGACAATTAATGTTATATAATTCATGTCTGTTATCACTATAACCAAACTGTTCTACTGTTTTTGAATCTCTCAACTTGTGTGATACTTGCTGATATCTTAATATTTTAATAATGTTATTTTATTTCTCTTCTGTACTTGGAGTTTGTTATCACTATAATAAAACTGTTCTACTGTTTTTGTATCGCTCAACTTGTGTGACAATTAATTTTATATAATTAATGTCTGTTATCACTATAACCAAACTGTTCTACTGTTTTTGTATCGCTCAACTTGTGTGACAATTAATTTTATATAATTAATGTCTGTTATCACTATAACCAAACTGTTCTACTGTTTTTGTATCGCTCAACTTGTGTGACAATTAATTTTGTATATTTAATGTCTGTTATCACTATAACCCAACTGTTCTACAGTTTTTGTATCGCTCAACTTGTGTGACAATTAATTTTGTATAATTAATGCCTGTTATCACTATAACCCAACTGTTCTACTGTTTTTGAATCGCTCAACTTGTGTGACAATTAATTTTATATAATTAATGTCTGTTATCACTATAACCAAACTGTTCTACTGTTTTTGTATCGCTCAACTTGTGTGACAATTAATTTTATATAATTAATGTCTGTTATCACTATAACCAAACTGTTCTACTGTTTTTGTATCGCTCAACTTGTGTGACAATTAATTTTGTATAATTAATGCCTGTTATCACTATAACCCAACTGTTCTACTGTTTTTGTATCGCTCAACTTGTGTGACAATTAATTTTGTATAATTAATGCCTGTTATCACTATAACCCAACTGTTCTACTGTTTTCATATGTTATAAATATTTTTTCAACTTGTGTACATTGAACACAACATGCATGTACCCATATTGTTCTATTATTGCGCTACTGTTTGTACGACTATTTTTATTTATTGTTATATTATACAATATTGCTAAAATCCTGCTGAAAAGCTACTTGCTGGGTCTCCTTAGTGAGTACAAATTCTCATTGTATCAAAATAATGTTGTACAATAAAAAAAAAGAACGATTGAAAAAGAATCTCTGATTCAAAATGGGGGTTAAATATATTTTTCGCTTCCATTAATGGGTTAAGGAAGAACGCTTCCATTCTAGGGTTAATGTATAGATGTCTGAAAACCTGAAGAATATTTGTTACGCTTACTGTAAAAACATAATATTATGAACGACGAAATGTAACCAGTATTTTTTTTATATTTCACACATAAATTGTAATAGGTGTACAAGTCAATAATAAAATTTAATTATGAAAAATGTAATTACTTGTCACTCGTATCAGTATCACTCTTTCAAACTAAGTGTCTTCAAAGATATATTGATCTGAAACTATGATATGCGTACAATTTTTTTCTTAACATTTCATATAGATAAATGATCGATTTTAGATACGATAATATGTTTTTTTTACCGGAAAACAAAGGTGTCAGACACAAATGGTTTTAAAACCGAAGAACATATTATTAATTGACTACATCATTTTATGCTATTCTTTGGGAAAATTTTTATTTGACTAAGTCGGTACCTACATACGATTGTAAGCTGCATATTTAAATATTCCCGCTACAGACGTTTGGTTCGAAATCTGCCCGCCAGAGTCACGAAGCGCCTCTGCCGGCCCAGCAGAGAATTATACATCACCCTTGAGAGCGGACATTATTCCAACGGCTGGATCGGATTCGAATCGAAGGATAAACATAACCTTATCGATTATTGTAAGTGTCCTGACTGAATATTTTGGATTCTAAATATTCTGCGTTTTATTTATCGCTAACATTAGTATAATATGGTGTGTTCAATTTTAGGTATATCAAATAACAAAAACATATCATAGAAATGCATTTTTTTTTTAAATAATTTTGTATAGTGACGTAAAAACATGGAAAATTCATTGGTTAAGCTAAGACTTGGTTACAAAATTTAAAAAGCTTTATCGAGATCGATAAAATTAATAACATTAATTAAAAATGTATTATGCCATAGTCTTCGTTGTGAAAAAAATATCCGAACAGTGACAATAAATATTTCACTTCAACATTAGTCAGGTATGGCGGAGTGGATAGTATGTATACTATTGGAACTATCGTAACTAGTAAAATATATTCTATTCTTAGAAACAACATATTGTTGCCTTGCATGATGCATTTTTTTTCGAATTATACCAACAAGTAAATAAAATATTTAGTCAACTATGCGTTAAGCGAGAAAATGAATATTCTTTTTCACTTGCTGCTTTTCGAACTCACAATCTCTCCATCCGTAGCCTAGGATCTTAAAAAGAAATGTACCGCCTTTAAATTTAGCACAAAACTGCATTAACGTCATCTATTAGCTGCAGTGGTTTATAGTAGGAATTTCGAGATAAATCCATATTCGAAAAGTTTAATCATAATTCACAAGAAGGCAGGCAGTATGTAAATGATTTTTTCTTTATACAACATTCGTAAATCAAAAAATGGTGGTAAAATTATCCACACATACATAATATTCGAATATCAAAAATACCTAACTGTTGTTTTCAGTCATAGATAATAAATTTGTCGCCCTCTTCATAAGACTTGGTGGTGTAATAGTCAGAATAGTACTTTTTTCCAGTATGTTGAAGAAAATATACAATATTTAAAAATATTTTGTAAAACATAAGCAAGACGGACAGAAAAAGATTATATTTCAAATTCGATTTTGATAAATTCCAATCCTATGTAAAATTTTAAAACATAGAAATCTTTTTTTTTTCTTAAAAAACATCATGTTTGCCGTATTGCGTGATAATAATATTATTATTTCAAACTAACAAACTACTTCACTTCACCTTTTTTTTTTTAAATCGTTTGTATTCAAGAGAAACTATAATTGATGAATCAACTAAATGGTTTAGATCGCCTGTTTTTTTCAGCAAATGCTTTATAAACAGGTACAAAATTGTGTTCAATTCAGTCGAGTTCCCCCATATACACGAGTCAGTCGTTAGTGCTGGTAACGTACACAGAAACCAAAGTGAGTACAGAATTTTATATTAGTCTTAATCGTTATCTACTTGTATTAACACCAACAAAAAAAAAGTTTTGAGTTACTTGTCAAATCATTTACGTTTTTGTATGAATGACACGACAATTACAACCAGTACCTATCAAACGCATTTATATAATTGTTTACTCTATAATATTTGGTTTTCTCATCTCTTCATAACTATAGTCAAATTATCTGGTACACATAATTTTTTTTCTGTACTATTCTTCACATCTCTTTATACTTAATTATTACACTTTTTCTAGATATATTATATTACTATTCTATGTCAATACTAGCTTTTTTTCCTTCTGTTTTTGTATAATGGCACTTAATATGAATTAAACCTGTCAATTTGACTGTCCTAAAACGGGATTTGTTCCTAGTTGGGCAGTCAAAGCTTTCTTACATTTTGTTTTTAAATAATGTGTGTTTCAAATGAATAAATAGTATTATTATTATTAAATTAAATCCATTAAACGTTAGCAAAATTATTTCTTTAAATAACCATTATATTACATTTACTACGTCATTGCGTACACTCTCGTTAAATATACTCACGTTCATTCGCGTCCTCGGAATTACCTGACATCATAGAATAAAGAATACACACTAAAAGTACCACGTAGATTTAAATAGAAGCCGGTCTGCCTTTACTTGGTATTTATTGGTTCTAACCCCGAGGGAGCCAATTAAAATACAACGAATACAGCGCTGTCTCCCTTACGAATAGACAAACTTTTGGATCACGAAACGCCCACATCATATTTCTTGTGTTTTTCTTTGTCTGCCATATATAATATACTAGGTGACGTGTGCCCAAACTTACTTTTTTTAAGTTATGAAATTGTGAATTCTTGCTTTTCGTTTGAGTGCCATAATTGATTTGACAGCGAAAATAATGTCTTTTGACGACTATTACTCTCTCAAAACAAGGAAACATTTATTTGAAAATTGTATTTCATTCCAAACGTTTATTTTTTCAATACATATCTAAATAATAAAATTCTTAAGTAGATACGTACTTGTATTTTCCATTTTGAAAATATTCTTCCCAAACAAACCATATTCTTTTGAGTATGTAATCTGTGGCTAACCAGAGTGGTATATATATATAGACTAACCTCAACACAACATATCCGGTTCAATGTTTTTCTTACTAATTTTAAAACGTTATAGCAACAGTTTTACATATTGGGCCTCACTCAAACTACTCTATAAACGTTCCCGTCACGAATGAGAACAAACTGTGCTATTTTCAGCGAAATCGGCAAATAATTTTCGAGGGAATCCAGAAAAGATAAACATTCATTTCTATATATAGAGATATGGCAAGTATCCATCAGAAACTGCAGGTACTGAAAACATTAAACCTATTAAAATAGACTTTTTCGAAATCGCTGAAAAATAATAAAATAACCTATGATTATAATATGTTATAATAGCCAAGTTAACTAATTATTTTGAATATCATTCCGCATAAACACTTCGTTCTACCTAAAAACAAGACTCTTGTGGAAATTCGCGCTGAATCATGGTAATTTTCATTATCATCATGATATGATTCATTCCCACTTGGTCTATCTTTCGAGTATCTGAGGTTTCGCTACCAAGAAAATGTATCTGAGGTGCAGTTAATTTAAAATAGGGCCCCGCGTAAAATTTTTGGCTTGCCATGGGTTACACCCATTAAAGATATTTACCGGTACGCACTAGTATTACCGTTTAAGAGGAACGGCTGCGCGGCCAGTTTCACACAAAACTAAATTATGGATTAGATGCCAAATACCCACCCAAAATTAATGAGATATGTTTTAATTAAAAGGTATAGTAAATATCTAGTAAGGATTAGAAGTATTTTATTGATTTTTGTTTTGATTTAGAAAATATAAGCCACAAAAGATGACAATTTATTCATATTATTAGGAGGCAAGTTTGGCAAATATTTGTGACTAAATGGATACTATTTTTGAAAAAAAAAAGTCTGCAAACTACCTCAGGAATATGATGAAGTATACAATAAAATTTTAATGACTGCTGAAAATAGTTGAATTTGCGTCAAAATTTCACATTTAGTTAGCGACAAATTCAAGGTTATTTTTACCTACTTATTTGTTTAAAAAACGTTTTTTGTTGGCTCACACTTTGTCAGCCTTTTTATGATAGAAAGAGATACCCGACTGCCAGTTGAATTCTGAAATCGCAGAAGTCCAAGCAAATTGCGAAGATTATTCGTAGCCATGATATAAACTTCCGCTCTTTTAGATCTCATGTTAGCAATGAAGCCTCCGCACAGCTTTTTTTTTAAATTTACCGACATTAACTTGCCGAAGAAATATAACGGATTCCGTAATGTTATTTAAAATCGCGAGCAACTTAGTTGATAGCCCTGTACTTCTCAAACGCCTATTATATCATATCCCAAATCGCAACAGCAGACAATCACTTACTTTTTATATCCCTCATTGTAAAACTAATTCCAAACAAAACTATTTTATCCACAGATCATTTTTAACACAACTATACGTGATATTAAATTAAAATCCATTACCCGACCGCACTCAAACTAGATAACTTAAACAACCTTTCTATCTACTCTAGTCATATGTACCTTTATCCCACTCCTATGTTCCCTCCACCCTCCCCTCCCCCGACTGACATAATTAAAGCTAACTTTTTTAAAACTGTATATTGACACACATTACTCATAGCATTTATTGTCAGTAGTAGAAAATTAATAATTGGAATGACTTATTGTTTTTTTGATTTATTTTATATGTAAATTATGGTTTTGCTGTTACTTTTCCCAAAAACAAATAAAATAATATAAATAAAATAACAAACACCCCTTTAAATACGAGTATAATTCAACAAACATTAAACAAGACTCTAATCACGACGTTCACTAAAGTAATAGACGACAACACCACAAACTACACATATCAAAAATACACTCGACAACATACCAACTGAAATCATTGGAATACATTACCTACACCAGCTATAACAAGTTGCCTGAGGAATTGAAACAAGTATTTTTTAAAAAGCGTAATGGTCCAAGTGCACGTTTTTTACTTCCAAACGGTTTTCAGAAATTAGAGGTACTTTCTGAAAGGAGATAAATCTTTTCATATTCTAAGGCTATTTTATGTTTAAATATTTTTCATAATTTAGCGCTTTGTAAGGAAGATAATTACATGGAAAGGCGACCTTTTCGAGCTTCTGAAAATAATGTTTCGAAATAACTATGTATTAGATGTTAGATAAATAAAAATAAATCAATTTAAAAAATCAGGAATTTTAATTTAAACGATTTCTGATGTTTCTAAAACAAACTGTCAAATGCGAATACGTGAAAACAATACGAAGTGAGTAAATAGCTTTGTGTTGCCTTTGTAATGCCATTCATAGTTGAAAAATAATAAATATCTACAATTAAATACAATCTATGGAATTGAACATACTCTTAAATATTTACCTACCAAAAATAAATAAATATTACATACTTAAATATTACATGCTCATAAGTTTAGAATAATCTAGATCAATAAAAAAGAAAAATATGTACCATATATTGTACAGCTTATACTTTGAGGTTGATCATTATAAAAATAAAAGAAATTCACTTGGAGTACTTTTCCTACTAGATTCGGAACCACCGTTCCTTCTTTAGCGATAAATATATATTAACTTAAGAAAACTGTATGTACGAGTATATAATTGTTAACAATTCATTTGAGAGTCGGCTGCCTCTGGGAAACTTCTGCAGGTCTCTGCAAACTCCTGCTATCGTCCTCCACTTAATCGTGCCTAAGGCTGCAGGGTTTTGCATCTACACCGTCCAGCCACCTAATTTAATATTCTCTGACCTTTGCTACATGCTGTACCCAGCGATACAGTCCCAGTTTTGTGTTAATTTGTTTATTCATCCTTCTAGACTGCAGTGACCATGACTGATTCAAAGTTTAAGCTGACATACTTCACCCTGAAGGGGCTGGGAGAGGCCATCAGGTACCTGTTCGCCTATGCTGATGTAGATTTCGAAGATAAGAGGATCGCGCAGAAAGATTGGCCAGCACTCAAAGAAAGTGAGTGTATTACATATTATTAAAACGTTTCCTCTATTCCTAGTTAAACTGTTTTACTGCATTATGAATTTATTATGCTGATAATGCAATAGGAGGTGCTCAGAGGAACTAGCGTTTCCTTCAGCACAGGTAACGAGTCGTTTTTACTGCTCGTTCTTGTGCCCGAGCATTGTTTTTTTTTAGTTTTTATTTTCCAACAGAGAAAAAGATTAAGATAGTAACATAATATGATATTACATTTTTTTACAGTAACTCCACACAGGATTCCCTGAAGGAAATAATTTCCCTCAGGGCTTATATCATCTTTGAGGACGCTGTGTGGAGGGTCTTTTAGAGGATAGAGAGGAGTGAACTTGGGTCTTGGGTCAGCAGTTGTGTACTATTAAAGTATCTGCGGGCTCTGTACAATACGCCCAGCTTCTGAGAGGCAAACTTTACTCTGGCTTCGATGAAGCCCCCATACCTGAGCTGGTTACTTAAGGTTACACCAACCATATCCATGGAGGGTTTGTTGGGAAGATTGCTTCCATTAAAGGAGACTAGATTTTCATTTCGATCCCTTTTAAACGTAATCAGACATGATTGGGTCTTTGAAACATTAAATTCGACGAGGTTATTCTTACCCCAAGAGGAGTCCCTCTCGAGGTAACCGTGCCAAACAATGCAGTAACAATGCAATGTTCAACAGTATTCAATGCTTCAGATACAATCCTGCAGATATATCTAACGCATATTTTACTTATATCTTTGATAAATATCATCAAGTAGCCCTTAGTTTTAAATTATTTCCAAGTAAATCTTCTTTAGTTTCATTATCTACTTTCGGTCTATTATCATTGAGATCTAGAGTTCTCTCTTTCTAAAACACATGTCTGACCTTAAGAGAAGGGGATATGGAACGGATATTACGAGGACCGTCATTTGGTTCCCGATACGGAACGACTAGCATGAAAGGGTTAAGACAAATTTCGAAGTAATTTGATTAAACTGAAACAATATTATGCATTGAAAAATAGTTAAACTTCCTTTGAGAAATCTTATTAAAATAATATTCCGACTACGTTTCATGGCTCGCAATAAAACTGAAGAATGTATTTTTTCATTAGCTGTGATTACTAACTACTAACTGTGGGTGTGGTTGGTTTATTAAAAAATATTTTTTGTGTACAGCTTACGACTACCGCCAGTTGCCAGTGTTGGAAGTAGACGGAAAGACCATCAACCAATCTGTGGCCATAGTCAGATATCTGGGGAACAGGTTTGGTATGGTCGCTTCAGACCCCTTCACTAATGCCCTTCTTGAAGCCCTCACAGACAACCTTAGGGATGTCCTCGCGAGTAAGTAAAAAATCATCATTTTTACATAAGCATATCCAATTGCCGGTTTTATATTTATTTAATTTTATTTATTTATAATTTCTTCTAAATCTTGATATTCACTTTGTGGCGTCATTATTAATAAATTAAATTAAAAATACTTTGTATTCACCACTTTATTAATATACGCATATCAACATGTTTCGAAAACGATGCTGTACTGGACAGATGTGGTTCTAGACACCTGCGTGCACAAAAACTGTAAATATAGGGCGCTGGTTCCAAATACGTTCAATATCTTCTGAGGATGCCTTATAGTAGTGCCATTCTTCTGGTCTCTCGCATCCAGTGCTACAGTGAGAGCACTGTATGAAGTTATTCTCTGCCTGATCCTGGTCCTGGCGAGCCCGAGCAGGGCCGGCTACTCCTGACTAGGTAGGTCCCAGGATCCCTCAGGCAGAGTTCAGAGGCTTGGCGAGGCAGCAGATGTGGAAGGTTTCAGGGAAGGCGAAGCCAAGATAAGTAAAAGACTTGTTCGGCTCTTGAATGACAACTGACTCTCCGTACTAGTTGTTTCTCTATTTATTTAAAAAATATTCAACATCTGTTCCACGTTTAGGGGTAATTATTATTAATGGGAGCAATTATTTTCAGGAAAGAAATGCCCGCAAAGATGATCAACAAAACTATAACACAGATGAATTCATTAAAACAATTTGTAAATCTCGCATTTGTAAAGTAATAATATCCTTTATCAAGGATACGTCATCTTACGAATATTAAGAAACTCGTAAAAAAATGGAAAATAAATGACTCGATTAAATTAATGCGAACCTCTAATGTGAACAGTGATATTATTTTAGGAATGCACAGAGACCTATAAAAATATGAAAACAAAACCATAAAGCAAATGAATTGGTTAAACCAATGCGAATTCCACATGTGCACAGTGATAAGACTTCTTATCACGGCTGGGTAATCGTTTCATCTCATCTTATTAACATCTTTAAATTTGGAATGAATATGCGTCTGATACATATGCTTTCTTCATCAAGGATATATAGAATAGTAAAAAATAATAATGTCAAGTATAGACAAATGATAAACATAGAACGCAATAATGTGAGAATAGACAAATTGTAAACAAAAACAAAAAAAAAAAAAAAAAACAAAAAATATTTTTATTATTAATATTAATATAAAAATAAATTCAACAGATAGCTGTTATTAAATTTAATTCACTATTAATGCTTTTTCTGATTTCTAAAATTTCAAATTTGTCTAATTGTAAACCGGTTGCATTTGTATGTAAAATTTTGAAATACTTATTTTAATCAAAAGAATGATTCGTTTCTAAAATATGATTGTCAAATTCAGAATAATAATTATTATTTACACACCTTAGGTATTATTAATATTATTGAGTATTATTCTTATTTATTAATTTATTCGCCTAAAATGGGCATTTACACAATGAAATATATAGATGTCAAGTGTACATATGAGAATGTTTGTTTTATATAGGAAAAATAATATTAAATACAGGTGTCATTATAAAGTAGGTACGAAATGTAGCTTTTTTTACGGAAACACGATACAGGGGACCCTGAGGGAAATAATTTCCTTCAAGGCCTATATCATCTTTGGTAAAGCTGTGTGGAGGATCTTTGAGGATAGGAAGAAGTGAACTTGGGTCTTGAAGCCCCCATACCTGAGCTGGTCACCTAAGGTTACACCAAGCATATCAATAGAGGACTTGTTGGGAAGATTGCTTCCATTAAAGGAGACTAGATTGTCATTGTCAAGGTAGATGCAATTATAAAATAGGTACATATGTGAATATACCTGCAATTGTTTTTGTTTTTAATTCGTAGAAACAGCTGTCACGATAATAAAATACTTGCAGAACTTAATGATAACATTGTTAAAATTGATTTACATTAAATTTATAAGTCGACAACTGTAATTACAAGTACAATGAAACCTAACAAAATGAAATACAATAGAAACCTCATTTAGTACTAAAATAATACACTACGATTGAGGTAAAACTTCAATAATTTCAACTTGGTATATCAGTAATTCACATTTAAATCTCTATTTACATTCTAAAATAATAAATAACTCAAATCAAGTCGAGTAATAAAATAATATTTGTTAAAAAGTTGCAACCCGTTCAATTTCGAATAACGCTGGTCACTGGTAACTAGATTGTATTGGAACAAAATGATAATATTACGGTATTTTGATTTATTTCAGAATTCAAAGAATCTATTGTGAAGAAGACCCCTGAATCGAAAAAAGAAGCTGAGGAGGCCGTGGTATTCTTTTTGACAAAAATTGAGCCACTTGCAGCCGATGGGTTCCTTTATGGAGAAAAGAATGTAAGTAAATATATATTGACGATTTCAACGAACAATTCCGGATGTGTAAATTGGTAACTTTGCACAAGAACTGTAATAGTTACAATAATACGTTTTTCCAGGGAAATAAATTCGACCCTCCACACAGCATCCCCAAAGATGTGTGGAGTTACTGTAAAAAAAAAAAAAATAGGGGTTTATGGAAAATATCAAAAACAACACTATATTTCTTTATCTAAAAAATAATAAAAATGTGTACGTGAAATTCTAAATATGGTACGTAGAAACGAAGTCAAGGGTTTTTTCATATATTTTGGGGCTCCCGACCAGAGGTGGCTGCCAAATTCTGCAATGGGGCGCAATTGTGTACTACCTGCAGTATCCGCGGGCTCTGTACGATACGCCGAGCTCCTGAGACGTTAACTTTACTCTGGCTTCGATGGAGCCCCCATACCTGAGCTGGTCACTTAAGGTTACACCGAGCATATCAATGGAGGGCTTGTTGGGAAGATTACTTCCATTAAAGGAGACTAGATTGTCGTTTCGATACCTTTTAGAAGTAATCAATCATGATTATAAAAGATACCCAAGTACTTTTTACATTGAACACCAGAGATTAGAAAATTAGAAAAAAGTGTACGGCTAATTATTTTATTCCTTTGATTTTTCAGGCCACCTGGACAGATATCCACTTCTTCGCAATTTCTGGGCTGATGGACCAACACTTCCCCGGTGCTCTGAAGAACTACCCGAATCTCACTGCCCTCATAGAGAAGATCGGGAGCAAGCCGAGTGTGCAGAAGTACATCAAGAATAGACCTGAAGACAACTGGGTCCATGCCGTAGATCATAATGCAAAATAATAGCAATAATGCTTATGTCAACATAAATATTTTGTTTATTTTTGTTCTTTATGTATTTTAATAATCATTTTTTTATGTTTAACGATCGCCATTGTGATTTTTGTTTGTCTTTATGAAATGAGTCAATCAATAAAAAATACACTGTAAAATAAAGATGTTTAAATTATACTTCCTTGTTTTTTTACCACCGCTATCCTCATTCCTTGGAGGTTTTCGTCTTATTTTAAGACAGTAATAAAACCATTAATGTTTACTTAATCTACTGAAAGAGTAAACTGCTAAAGTAAGCGTCTGTGTATGTCCAATGTAATAATAATAATAATTGGTTGACTTGTATAGCGCCGTTTTTTGTGAAAAATCACCTCAAGGGCGCTGTACAAATATTACTTCCTATTCTTTTTCTAATTATATACTCGTACAGATACAGAAAAACATACTTACCTGGCAGGTCACTTCAGATGAAAACAATTTTGTTAGAACATTTTTAAAATTTTAACACAGAGATGTTATTTTATAGTTGCAATTTTATCAAAATTAAATAACAATAAAATAAATAATAATCAATAAATAATAATAAGCATATAATAATATAAATGTAGTACAATAAGTAAATATTAATAAGTAAATAATAACAAAAATAGTTAAATAATAATAAGTAAATAACATTATGTAAATAGTAAAAAGTAAATAATAATAGGCAGGTAAAAAAAATAATAACAATAATAAGTAAATAGTAATAAGTAAATAATAATAGGCAGGTAAAAAAATAATAACAATAATAAGTAAATAGTAATAAGTAAATAATAATAGGCAGGTAAAAAAATAATAACAATAATAAGTAAATAATAATAGGCAGGTAAAAAAATAATAACAATAATAAGTAAATAGTAATAAGTAAATAATAATAGGCAGGTAAAAAAATAATAACAATAATAAGTAAATAATAATAGGCATGTAAAAAAAAATAATAACAATAATAAGTAAATAGTAATAAGTAAGTATTTATAAATAAATTGTAATAAGTAAGTAATGATAAATAAATAATAATAATAACATCAAACATACAAAAGATTCCAACACTGGTTTCAACATAAGGGATAACATGGATAAAGCGAAATCACCATTAATGTTACATTTATTATAAGAGTTGGTATTTATTTGAAATATTTATAATATTTAGGACTGGAGAATATTTATAAAACTACCGTAAGAAGTTTTTAATAGATATTAACATTTTTTATAAGTATAGTAAGGTCAAATTTATCTAACTTCGGGTGATAGTGATAAAACATCAAATATATATGAACATATCATCGATTTCTTTGATCTGTCAGAGGCCTGGGAGTCAAAAGGTCTTATGTCATTCGTCGCCATCAGCTTTCCTTCAAATCGGTATAGATCCATAATAAATCCATAATATTACATCATTGTAGAAAATAATATTAACATAACCTAAATGAAATTTGAAAACGGAAAAAATGACAGAAAATAAAAAGATTTCAGTCGCATCTAGGACTCGAACCCAGGTCCTCTGCCTATCCGGGGCAACGCTCAACCAACTTAGCTAATGAGACCAGTTCAATTTATGCCATCTTCATCGATATCATATCTCAAATTCAAGATTTAGTAATATTATTCTCCATTTTTCTCCCATAATATTACTTTCAAATCAATAATAATAATAAGAGTAAATTTCTATGGCGCAGTTTTGTGAAGGTTCACCTCAAGTGCGCTTTACACCAACTAACCAAACCTAATATAATTGTAAAATATCAGATATTCTACATAGTATATCTGTTATTATTGTATATATATATATATATATATATATATATATGCAAATTAAGTATGGCATAAAATATTCATGAGCAGCAGACTCACTTACATGCTCAATTTAGAATGCTATTTAACAATTTAGAATAAACAAGGGTTATAAATAATCACATGGAAAGTACAAATATCAAAATAGCAAGAAAATCTTCGCAAAATAACCTCACCTACAATAAGTAGAAGATAAAATATATATATATTACATGCATGCAAATTAAAAACACAATTTAAATTATTCACGAGTAGCAGACTCACTTAAATTTTAGCATTTTTAACATTTTAGATATTATACTATAACAATTTAGAAGGTAAAGGTGTAAATAATCAAATATAAAGTAGGTACAGATAACAACAGAGCAATAGAATATTATTTGAGATTATGTACATGGTTTTTCACTTGATACTAAGAGAATTGAATAACAAGGAGGAGAAAACCGCAAGTAAGTAAGCTATGGAGGATCAAAAGAAAAAATGTCCTGAAATTCTGTTTCTATGTACATGAATCTATGTATTATATCGGATAGGATTTTTTGAACAATTTGGTTATTAAGACCCTTTTGAACTCTGCTAAATTCTGGATGTTAGCAATATTTGGGGGGAGCTTATTCCAGATGACCGGGCCGGATATACGAAAAGCGCGATCATAGTACAAAATCAAAGTGGTAGTATTAAAACAATTTTATTATGTCGTTACTATTACCGGCTAATTAAGCAACGTCCAAGAAAATAAGATAAGGACATATAATCTACACAAGATTTAGATCATTATTACAGCAGCCGTGGGGGTAATCGAGACATGCGACGTCGATAATAAGTGTAACGAATGATTTGATGACGATGAACCAATTCATTTTTCATTTGTATATCTTATTGATAGTTGCAATTAATTTTTTAAGTGCTACTATTATATTAAGTCTATCCTCACTGAAAAAAACTGTACTGCTGTTATCATATATTTTTTGATATTTTTCCAAACTGTGTACATTGATCAATGCACCTATATTGTTATATTATTGGGCTAATTTGTATGATGATTTTATTTATTATTGTATTATATTATATTGTTAAACTAAACTCCTGCTGACAAGCTACTTGCAGTGGCTTAGCGGGTACAAGTTCCCATTGTATGTTATTAATATTATACAATAAAATTAAAATAAATTGAAAATGTCAATTACCAGGGCGCTAAAACAGTGACACGCATGTCAGTGAAGTAGAATTTATCACAGATCTTAGGATAATGACTAACTGGATGACTAAATTTCATCAAACAAACTTACGAAGTAATCAACAAACTCAATAAAGTGCTGGGATTTATAATTCGCCTATCAAAACCTTTCCATATTAATTGTTTTTGTGTTTAATTCGTGGAACACCATTTAATTTATTTTTTTATAATTTAATGTAAATCAAATTTTATAATATTATTATTAAGTATTGATAGTATTTTTAGTTTTTATTATTGGGACAGCTGTTTCTGCATTCGAGGCTATATTCAAACTGCCCCTTCAACTCCCTTACAACACTGAAAGACCAATTAAACCTTCAACTCCCTTCAACCACTGAAACACCAATTAAACCTTCAACTCCCTTCCAAAACTGAGACACCAATTAAACCTTTAACTCCCTTCGACCACTGAAACACCAATTAAACCTTCAACTCCCTTCCTACACTGAAACACCAATTAAACCTTCAACTACATTCCAACACTGAAACACCAACTAAACCTTCAACTCCCTTCAACCACTGAAACACCAATTAAACCTTCAACTCCCTTCCAACACTGAAACACCAATTAAACCTTCAACCCCCTACCAACACTGAAACACCAATTAAACCTTCAACTACATTCCAACACTGAAACACCAATTAAACGTTCAACTCCCTACCAACACTGAAACACCAATTAAACCTTCAACTACATTCCAACACTGAAACACCAATTAAACCTTCAACTCCCTTCAACCACTGAAACACCAATTAAACCTTCAACTCCCTTCAAACACTGAAACACCAATTAAAAATTCTGAATGGTTTCGCCTAAGCATACCAATTTTATAAAAATCCATAATCTGTCCATGTGTCAAGCCCAGTTCCACGATAAATCAACACTCGCATGAATAGGCACACCTTTGAAAAGTGATATAACGTCAATAAAAGTACGAAAACATTAAAACTAGCCCGGAAACCTAATTTAATTCATCTTTTTTTATAATTTCTTCAAACGATTGGTATTTACTCTGTGTCGTATTATTAATAAATGAATTAAAAATTACTTTTTTTTACTCACCACTTTATTAATATACACATATCTACATGTTTCGAAAGCGATGCTTTCTTCATCAGTAATATATAGAATACTAAAAAATAGTAATGTCAAGTATAGATAAATGATGAACATATAACACAATAATGTAGGAATAGACAAATTATATACAAAAACAAAAAATAATTAAAGTAGTCAAAAATGTTATTAAAAAAATATTATAAAACATTGAATAACATTTTTTTTAATTAATATTAATATGAAAATAAATTCCAGATACGGTTATTTAAAAAAAAAGGTAATTAATTATTTTTAATTGACAATTGATATGTTTTCTGATTTCAAAAATTTCAAATTCATCTGATTGTCAATCTTTTTTTATTTATTAAAGTCTGTGCTGTGCTGTCTGCACTGCGCGATGCTGGTAGACATTAATAGACCTTCCGTGCAGCACTGCGCAGAAACAGCACAGACGTTAGTACGGCTGTCGACGGAACTGTCAACTGGACTGTCAACTGAGCATTGGCTTCCGCCACAACATGATTGAGAATTGTATAATCCTATACCCATATTTTTTTATCATTTTATGACCTATTTTCCCTGACCGATTCAATCAATTTATCGTTTTTCATCTTCTCGGTTTTAGAAATATCTGCGTCTATTGACGCCAAGTGACGAAAATGTCGGTGCTAACGGTATGGTTCATACCAACTGCGCAGGCGCAGACGTCTAGTGGCCAGTCACTGGCCTCCAGCAAAGTCAAAATAATCTAGCCAAGAATCTCGGCCGGTGCTGGTCCGTGCATGTGCGGATACGTTACGCTTACGTACTTTTTATTATGAATGCGTTGATAAATATCGTATGTAACTAATGTTGTCGTAGTACTGTAGTAATTACTTCGTAGAAACAACATATTTTTTGCCTTGTATGATGCACTTGTTTTTTAATTATTTTTTTTGTCTCTTCGTGAACTTATTTTGCATATTTTACTGAGTAATCTTTTTCTATGTTTTTCTTTTTTTCTTCCTCTTATTTTACGTACCTATTGAAATTTATTTGTTTGTATTATGTACACTAATGGAACTTATTGCATTGCACTACCCCTGCACATTCTGGAATAAAGAACTACTGTTATTAATATTATTATTATTAGAAGTGTACCAACGAATATATAAATTTATTACGTTAGCTGTATATTAAAAGAGAAAATAAATACAAAAGAAATGAAATATTTTCATCCGCTGGGTTTTGAACCCGCGACCTCTCCGTAGCCTAGGATTTTAACGATCAACAACCTGCCTACTCTGGTAGAGAGCCTCAAAATATCTGAAAAACCCTTGACCCTGTGCAGAAACGGGCGGTCCGTTTGGTAGATTCGCCTATCTTAGCAAACGGATTGCAATCTTTGGAGCACACACGTCAAGTGAGAATGCTGTCCTTGTTCTACCGGTATTTTAATGAAAGATACTTCGGCATCGGTGCATAGACGGGAAACACGACAAATGCACACCCAACATTTGCGCACGGTTGACATTTGTCACATAAGAACGAGTCGCTTCTACGACTCATTCTCGTGTTCAACAGCTCGGATGTGGAATGGAACATGAGTCTTTTTATGTGAATATAACTACTCCCAACCGTCTGGAGCCAGTGAGACTATGGCATCCCCAATTGGGGAATGTTGTGAGGCTGATGGTAGTGGGGAAGGTAAGGAGAAAGCGAAAAGGGAGGTGGGGAAATACCTGGCTATTCAGATCTGGCCACCAAACACGGCTAAAAGCTATTTCAAGCAACAATAACAAAACTGTAATGCTTTTTCCATTATTTTTTCTTTTTATTTTTTTTCAACTTATGTGCATTGATCACAACATGCATGCGCCTAAATATAATAATTTTGCCCTACATTTGTATGATGATTGTTATTTATTGTTGTATTAAATAATATTGTAGAAATAAATTCCTGCTGACAAGCTACTTGCATTAGCTTAGCGGGTATAAGTTCCCACTGTATATAATTAATATAATACAATAAAAAAAATTAAAATAAATAAAATAATAAAATCTGAATGGTGGTCTTTCATCAGGGCTATATTGAGAGTATCTTCCACTCTGGATCGTGCGCAAATAAACCGTGTATTATTTTTAATTAATTAATTGTGAAACAACACAAACTAATTAAATAAAATTTACTTGCGCACGCCGGCATTTGAACCCGCGACCTTCGGATTCGTAGTCGGGAGCCTTACCCCTCGACCATGGAGGCCGTCAAGATCCGAGTTAACTCCTTCCTATCCTCTAAAAGATCCCCCACACAGCATCCCCAAAGATAATATAGGCCCCGAGGGAAATTATTTCCCTCAAAGCCTCCTGTGTTACTGTAAAAAAAAAATTCTAACGTTACGTTCATTATTACTTTGAAAATGATTTATTTTTAAATCGTTTGTGTTCAAGCGAAACTTTAATTCACGAAACAACCAAATGGTTTAGATCGCCCGGTAGTTTTTTTAGGCGAGTGCGTTAAAAATAGGCGCAACAATGTTTTCAATTCAGTCGAGTTCCCCCATCCAAACGAGTTAGTCGCTTACCATTGATAACACAAAGAGAAACCACAGTGAGTACAGAATTTCATATTAATCTAAATCGTTATGTGCTTGTATTGAAAAAAAATAACATTTATTGAATTATTGTTTGTGTATGAATGACACGACAATTGCTGGCAGATTATAACTATAAATTGTTTCTGTAAGATATAGCTGACGTCAAGGCTCAACCATACTTATATTGAACCAAATCACATCTCCTTTTTTTTAAATTTTAATTTAATTTAAATCAAATTTAATAATGTTATTATTATGTTCTGAATTTTTAGTTTTTATTATTGTGACAGCAGTTTCGGCGTTCAAGGCCATTTTCAAACTGCGGTTAATCCACATTGTGACTTATTTATATGATTTTATTTACACCCTCCCAATTCAAATTGGACGGATTTTTAAAAATTATGATTTATTATCGGTGAAACCGATTTAGTAATAAAATAATTAAAATTATACTTATTTTTCGCAATTGCGAAAATGTGCATTCAATAACATATGGATAATAATGCGATTGTGATATGTTACCATAATCAAGTTGACTATTAACTTTTAATTTATTACATTACATCACTTTTATTTTATATTTTTGCCGACCGGGCTTCGCTACTACCGTAGCTTCTTCAGGGCAGTATACAACAAGTTGTACACATCATTATACACATCACCAAGTTACCGCTTCATATGAGAAAAGAAAAATAAATAAAAATAAATGACTAATAACTATTTGCTGCGCCCTCTTCGGGCTGCATCCCTGAGTTTCACTATTCTCAATTTTATTTTATTTTTTTCATATATTTATTAGACATAATTAAGAACATTGTTTACATGGTTATAGCAAACGTGTATTTAAGTACAATTTTTATTTTTTTATTAATAAATAATCCTTTTAGTTTCCTTTTTTCAAATTTAATACCTCCCTAATTGAGAAATTCAATATATATATATATAATATCAATTATAACTCAATCTTATCAATATTACTCAATAATATAATCTTTTTGTAGTACTCAATTTTAAACGCATTTTTTTCATCATAGCACCAACCAGTACCTATCAAACACATGTACATAATTATTCACTATATAATATTTGTTTTTCTCATCTCCATTTACTATTCTTTACTTCTATTTATACTTATTTTTTCTAGATATATTATATTACCATACTATGTCAATACTAGCTTATTTCCCTATTTTTGTATAATGGTACTTCATATGAACTAAACTTATCAATTGACTGTCCTAAAACGGGATTTGTTCCCAGTTAGGCAGTCAAAGCATTCTTACATTTTATTGTTTAATAATGTGTGTTTCAAATAATTGAATAAAAAGACTAATTCGTATAAATACTTCGTTCAACCTAAATACGAGAGTATTGTGGAAATCCGTCATCATAATTTTCAACATTAATTTATCCTAAATTATATTTAAATGCGTAATGAGTTCAAAAATCTTTCATGTATTTTCTAAATAAAATGACGAATAATAAGTGGAATGAACTGAACAGATAAATAATATTATCCGAGTTTGAAAAAGGAACACGCCCTGATTTAATAGGGCTTATCTTACTTGCCAAAGCACTTTCATAGTCGTATGTTTTGAGTAATCTCGGTAGATAAATAAATTTAAAAAATATACTATTTTCTACCGACAGCTAATAATTGTGGTTATCATTATAAAGATGAAATTAATTCGCACTTATATTTAGAGTATTTTCCTATCGGTTTCGAAATCAATTAGTATTAGAGTTATGAAACACCTAAGGTATTTAAATAATAATTATTATTCTGCATTTACCGATCATATTTTGGAAACCAATCATTCTTATGATGTAAATATATATACATATTATTTTTTTTTACATACAAATACAAACGGTTTACAATTAGACAAAATTTGAAATTTTATAAATCAGATAAAATTAAATATAATTAATAATCTTTTTTTTATTTAATAACCATCTCTTGAATTTATTTTCATATTAATATTAATAATAAAAATAAATTCTTTTTTAATTTCTGATATAAATTTGTCATTCAATGTTTTATAATATATTTTTTATTACCATTTTTGATTAATTTTATTACCAGAGTGGAAGATACTCTCAGTATCGCCCTGGTGAAAGACCACCATTCAGAATTGAAACGTTGCTTGAAATGGCTTTTAGCCGTGTTCGGTGACCAGATCTGAATAGCCAGGTATTTTCCCACCTTCCTATTCCCCTTCTCCTTCCCCTTCCCAAAATACCTTCAGCCTCACAACATTTCCCAATTGGGGATGCCATAGTCTCACTGGCTCCAGACGGTTGGGAGCAGTTGAGACTCTTGTGCGGTATTCATGTAAAAAAAAAAAATACTTACCTGCCTTAATCAATTTTTGTTTATGTTTATAATTTGTCTATTCTTACATTATTGTGTTCTATGTTTATTATTTGTCTATATTTGTCATAATTATTTTTTAGTATTCTGTATATTCCTGATGAGTTCTTAATAAACATGTTGATAAGTATATATTAATAAAGTGGTGATTACAAAGTGTTTTTTTATTCATTTAATAATATTAAGTATTCGTTCATAATTATTAATGGTACTTCAATCATTCGGGAGTCCTGGCCGTCTCCAAAGAAGTTCTACCCGTCTCTATCTTCATCCAGTTTATTGTGTCTAAGGCTGCTGTATTTGCCTCCACACCTTCTAGCCACCGTTAATGTTTTTATTGTGTCTAAGGCTGCTGTGTTTGCCTCCACACCTTCTAGCCACCGTTAATGTTTTTATTGTGTCTAAGGCTGCTGTGTTTGCCTCCACACCTTCTAGCCACCGTTAATGTTTTTATTGTGTCTAAGGCTGCTGTGTTTGCCTCCACACCTTCTAGCCACCGTTAATGTTTTTATTGTGCCTAAGGCTGCTGTGTTTGCCTCCACACCTTCTAGCCACCGTTAATGTTTTTATTGTGTCTAAGGCTGCTGTGTTTGCCTCCACACCTTCTAGCCACCGTTAATTTTCTCTTCCTCGTGCAGGTCATTATGATGAGCCCTCTTTTGTTGGCTATCTTTGACCATTGCTTACATGTTGTGCCCAAAGCGGTGCAGTCCCAGCTTTCTGTTAATTTGTTTATTTATCCTTCTAGACTGCAGTAACCATGACTGATTCAAAGTTTAAGCTGACATACTTTACCGTGAAGGGACTGGGAGAGGCCATCAGGTACCTGTTCGCCTATGCTGATGTAGATTTCGAAGATAAGAGGATCACGCAGGAAGATTGGCCAGCACTCAAAGAAAGTGAGTGTATCGCTTGATATTAAAACATTTCCTCTATTCCTAGTAACACTTAACTGTTTATGTTTGTCTATTGGAAGCATTGTGTTTATTGTATCGATATGTCAACGCAAAGTACACAGAAGAATTAGAGTTTCCTTCGGTACCGGTAACGAGTCGTTTTTACTATTCGCTATTGTGTCCAAAAGCTCGACTGTGGATTTTTTTAAAAGCTTGTATTTTTCAAACAGTAAAAGAATAAGGGGGGTCGCTAAGAGGGGTTATTTAGTTAATTAAATTAATGATAATATTATTTTGAAATACGATAAAGTGTTTAAAGATAAATACGCGTATTACAAATTTCATTAAATTTACATAGGTTTAGTTAGCATTTGTCAAAATCAAATCAGAAATATGACCTTTTTCTGATCGTCCCATTGTAATTTTCTTTTATTTTCATTTTTATTAATTATCATTATTAACAAAAATAATACAAAATACTTTGTATAAAATATATAAATATCAACATGTTTCGGAAGCGAAGCTTTCCTCATCAGGATACACAGTACTGTGTATATAACGTATTAATTTTATTAACAATGACGCCACAAAATAATTATACATTTTTTTGAAGAAATAATCATTATTTATTCTCATTCCCATTATTTTTTTACACATTTTCTTATTTTTATATTCGTATTTAACTTTTTTTTATATTCATATTTATTTTTGTACGTAATATGTAATTACGGCAGATTGGATTTTCACCATCCACCCAGTCCTGCTTGATTAAAAATATAATTAAAATAATAAATAATATACTACATATTTTTTAAAGTTACATAGGCTAGCATTTGTTGAAATTAAATCAGAAATATGACTTTTTCTGTCCGTATTTTGCATGTATGTTTTAAAAATGTTTTAAAGTGTCGAGTATCTTCAAAAAAGTCTTTTAATCTTTTGAAATATTGAAAAGAATATTTTTTTTAATAGGATTTTTTTCTTATCATTTTGTTTCACAAATACTGACTTAAATGTTTTTTAAATACGGATTAGAAAACTTTGGCCAAGTTTTTTTTTTTTTTTATAGCTCCGGAAAAGGATTGCAATTAAATAATTAAATAATAGGGGACAAATGTCCCTCCTGCCCTTAATCATTTCCAAGTAAACCCCGTCCTTAGGTATATAGTTATTAAGGCAAATTACTAAAAACAGGGAATTAGAGTCCATTTTTTTTAAATCATCAATATTCACCTTCAAACTTCAATCCGGGTTTTTTTTAAGGTTCGTTTTCATAGTTCAATTAATTCTCAGAGTTGCAATTTTAAACGCCCCCAAAGCTAGCAGAATCCGAAAGGTAGCAGGCGGAGGTGCGCGTGGCTTCATCCGTATCGAACGATACCCGTCAGAAAGACAATTTGTATGAAGATTTTTTTTTCAATCAGGAATTATAGGACTTTTTTTAATTAATTAATTTTAATGTCAAACTTAGTAATCGGTAATTTTTTTTTTGAAATCTCAAAATTTCATACGAAAATTGATTTTTAACGTTTGAATTTTCGTATCTACCGCCAAAAACAGAGCGCCATACAGTATAGCAATGATTTTCCCGAAATAATTTAAAAAAATAAGAAATGTTATTTTTGATTCACTTTAATTACTAACTACAGATGTGGTTAGTTAATTAAAAAAAATATTTTTTCTATCAGGTTACGAATACCGCCAGATTCCAGTGTTGGAAGTAGATGGAAAGACCATCAACCAATCTGTGGCCATTCTCAGATATCTGGGAAAAAGGTTTGGTCTGGTCGCTTCAGACCCCTTCACAAATGCCCTTCTTGAAGCTCTCACAGACAACCTTAGGGATGTCCACGCAAGTAAGTAAAACATACATATTTTGGTCACCTTTACCCACAAGCTTATTTTACTACCCATTTCATATAACGGGGTTAGTATTTTTTCCCAGGAATACTGTATCTTTGCATATTTAAATTATCAATGTCCTTTTGTGGAAATACCTGAGATCAGTTGCCCCATTAATGAATGCGAGAAATATATTTTACTTCTCCAATTTTTTTTTTGTATAATATTAATTACATACAATGGAAACTTTTACCCGCTAAGCCACTGCAAGTAGCTCGTCACCAGGAGTTAGTTCAACAATATTATATAATACAACCATAAATAGCAATCATCATGCAAATGTAGCGCAACAAAAGAACAATATAGGTGCATGCATGTTGTGATCAATGTAAACAAGTTGTAAAAAAATATGAAAACAGCATAATAGTTTTGTTATAGATATACTAGACTCCAATTACATAATAACGATTTAAATAATATCATAAAAAATATCAGTATTAAGTGTTAGACATTATTAATTGTTTATTAAAGAAATAAAAGTATCAAACAAATTGTGAAATTAAAAACAGTAATACAGTTTTGTTACAGTGAGGATAAACTTAACATAATAGTAGCACTTATAATCAGCCGTTTTTCTCTTATCTATGAATAATCTTTATCGCTTCGGCTAATAAACAATGCGATCATTTACAATACACATTTTAATTGATTAAAAAAAACATGCATAATTCACTATACGAGTATAATGTATCTGAGAAGCGATCGGTATGAATGGTTCCCACCATACAATGATTCGTAATAGGTCCTTAGTGGAAAAAATTTTTAACTCGCTTACGGAAAAAATGCGTAACCTGCTACTATGAAGACAAACTCATTACTGAGGAAAAAACTCAAGGAGAGCATATCTTGAATAAAGCTAGCACAATCGGTCGGCACTTGAATGAAAAATTAGTTTGAAATTGGTCAGAAAAAATTTACTCCACGCTTCCATTCTGAGGTTAACTTAACATATTTGACCGCAAAAAACTTATGCTACGAAAAATGCAAAGAAACTAATGTTATGAAAAATAAATCTGGTGACTGTGTACTTAACAGCGTAGGTAATAGTTTCCATGTGCTAACCTGTAGTGATGTTGCAATAAGTTGTATACGTTTATAATACCTTGGAATCTATTAGACATTTTCCAAAAGGGGGTGAAAATATAATATTTATTTTATAAAACACCTGTTGCATATGTTTGTTACTCGGTTAGCTTTGCTTCGAAGTACAATCATTCGCATACATAATAATTAAACGAATTAATTTGTTAGATTCGAATCATATCTTCAAACATATTATGTTAATTAAATGAAAGACCGAAATGATTTGGTTTGGTGTATCACATATCACGGTGGACTCTTTCATGCCAATCTCTATTTACATTGTGGCGGTACCAAAAAGATATTTCTGTATACCGGACTGGTATTCCCAGTCAGCCAGCGAGCCTACGGCTCTGCTTCCCGCTTGCAGAGCCGGGCTCCTTACATTCGTTTCCCAGCGTCGTTCGGTTCAACACCTCCCTTCAGTGTGTTTTTATATTTAACGTTTTATATTTAACTTGTAGAAAGTTTATTGAATCTAATAAATCAAACATTAATAATCGAGTAATTTGAACACCTTCCTTCAGCAGGTAATATAGTCAAATTAATATCATACACTCCATCTTTATATTTGGTGACCCCAACGTGATCAAATTGATTTCATCGCATTACTCAGCAGCTGCGCAAAGACACTAAAAGGAGCTGTGTGGCGGTACCTAAGCATAAGGTAGTTATGCATACCGCACTGGTATCCTCAATTAGCCAGCGAGCCTGCGACTCTGCTTCCCGCTTGCGGAGCCAAAAATAAAAAAAAAAATAAAAAGTTCAAATCACGTCGAGTTACAAAACATTTAACAAAATGTTACAACCCGTTCAATTTCTAATGACACTGATCACAGATAATTGAAACAAAATCATAATATCTCCTTAATACTCGTATGTGCATTTAATTTATTTCAGAAGTAAAAGAATCTATTATAAAGAAGACCCCTGAATCGAAAAAAGAAGCTGAGGAGGCCATGGCATTCTTTTTGACAAAAATAGAGCCACTTGCAGCCAATGGGTTCCTTTATGGAGAAAAGAACGTAAGTAAATATCTATAAGTCTTCGCACTGAGTGTCTGCGTCATAAAGTCCTAGGTGTGAATCCCAAGGTTGTTAATCTTGGGCTTGGAAAGTATTGAAATACATCGAGAAAGTCTAGACGAAGGTGGATTATTGTTACTCGAATTAGATAAAAACATTGTCGTTATTAACACTAAGTATATTTCCCTTTATTTTTACAAATTTTATCGAAGCTAATTAATGAAGGCTGTTATTTACTGTGAATTTCGCACTTCGATTCCTAGGCACCAGAAAACTCCCTATAATAAAAACTTCAGACAGTCAGACACACCCACTTTATTTCATCAGTGTCTCCTCATTATGAAAGATGACCGAGTAGTTTTGATCTAGAATAGCGGGGATTTGAAATTTTTCAAATTTTGCTGCTATTTATTTTTTTTGTTTGGTTTTTCAGGCCACCTGGACAGATATCCACTTTGTCGCACTCTCTGGGCTGATGGAACAATTCTTCCCTGGTACGTTGAAGCCCTTCCCGAACCTGACTGCCCTCAGTGAAAAGATCAGGAGCAAGCCGAGTGTGCAGAAATACATCAAGAACAGACCTGAAGACATCTGGGTCATGCCTTAACTTATATCTACATAGTTTTATAATTAAGAATATTTTGGTGTTTGACCAATGCCATTATGATTTTTGTTTGTAGTTATATTTAGAATAAAGATACTCATAAATTATACTTCGTTGTTTTATATCACCGCTATCCTTCTTCCTGTGGGTGTTTATTTTAAGACAACAATACAACCATGAATATTTGGTTCATCCACTAATGAGATAAACTTTAATGTCAAATTCATCCTAACCCGGAATTACTCTTGTCTAGAAGGAGTGGGGCTCTTGCAGTAACGGCGTATAAAATTATAGATAATTTCATAGGCAGTCCATACCTCCTAGAATGCCATAAGCTGTCTGTACCAAACAACTACTGTCAGGGGCGGCACCACGATCTCATATGCATACCACATGGCAGAACATACGTGTTAGCTCAGCACAGCATGACAAGGGGTATGGTGCTGCGAAATAACATCTACCTTGATATTTTCAACACCGACCTTGAAGGTTTCAAGAGAAATGCAAAAAATGCATTTTAATATTCCTGACATTACGTATAATTTCATACATATTATTGTTTTGTTCATGTGTATGGTAAATGGATGCAGTTTATTATACACAATAGAAAATTAAAAATAAAATTTGAAAATTCAAAAAAAAAAAAGTATTTATATCAATGCGGTGGTATTAAAACAAAGTATTGTGTCGTTACTATTATCGTCTAATTACCAATAAAATGAGATAAGTACATATAACGTAGATTTAGATGATTGTTACAGCAGCCATTGGGGTAATCAAAACATGCGACATCGATAATAAGTGTATCGAATGATTTGATGACAATGAACCATCCCATTTTTCATTATAAAATTGCCAATTACCAGAGAGCTGACATAATGGTACATATCAGTAAAGTAGAATTTATCAGAGATCTTGTAATACTGTATGACTAACTTTTATCAAACAAATTTATGAAGTATGTAAATTAAATGTAGGTAATTCCTATCGTTTAAGACGCCATAGCACATTCCACCTGAATACTTTCAGAAATAATATTGCCTGTTTTACCATGCTTCCTCAAATGTGTCCACTACATAATAAGATAGAATATGCTAATGTAGACATTTTTGTCGATAATCTATACAGTTTCAAAAAAAAAATACTTAAAAAAACACGTAACAACAATTGATTGGTTTAAAAATTGAATGTAAATGAAATTTATTACAAGTATTTTTAGTTTTTATTATTGTGGCAGCTGTTTCAGCGTTCAAGGCAATTTTCAAACTGCCTGCATTTTCAAGGCCATTTTCAAATGGCAGTTTGAAAATGGCCTTGAATGCCGAAACAGCTCTCACAATAATAAAAACTAAAAATACTTAGAAATTAATAATTAACATTAAATAACATTAAATTTTTAAAAAAATGGAGCTCTACGAATTAAACACAAAAACGCTTAATAACAATGATTGGGTTAATTATATTATGTATCATTTGTGTCTCTCTTTGTGTATCTTGTTTCTATTGTATTATGTATCATTGAGTGAGTTTTTGTAATTTTATGTTTTGTGTATCCTTTGTCTGATTATTTGTAATTTTTGTATTAACTGAGTTTTTATAACTGGATTACGTAAGTGTGAACATCTGTAAAAACCCAGTATAAATAAAAGTAATCAACAAAGCCAATAATATGTTTGGATTTATAATTATTTCCTGCTAAGCATTATTATTCCAGGATTTTTTTTTCTTTTCTTTTATGACAATGCCAAAAAAGTTTTAATTAGAAAATACATATTAAACCGTATTTCTGAAATCAAATCCAGTGCGAATCCAGCGGGTTTGCAATCCATAATATCTTAGCCTCCCTCTATGCAACATTAATTCTAACCAAAACTCCGTCATGTATTGGACATCACATACTTTTAACACGCGCTACTCACAATTTAACATCTTTAACTCTACACCACACTCCATAAAGTCACACCGGCGATCTATCGAGCCTTTATAACTTCAGATACCTACTCACCTCATACTACCACCAGTCTATTAACATTCTTATTTATATATATACACTATTTTTCTTGTTCTTTTATTAATATAAAATCACACACACAAATTTCGATATTCATAGATCGACCCCCCCCCCCTCTCCCTTCCTCCTTCCTTTCCACAAGCCATAACAAATCACATGTAAATTTTAAATACGTATTTCTTCTTTGTTTTGTATAATTAATTATCTATCTTATTTTATTTTGATTTCTTCGAAAATCACTAGATTCACTCGTATATAATACCCACGTGGAAACCTGTGAATGGTAAAATTTATGTCACTTATTCATTATACTTCATTTTTTATGTAAACTGTTGATCTCCCAAATAAATAAAAATAAAATAAAATAAATTAAAAAATCTGTACTCCCTTTACACCGCGTAGGAGTATATTCGCCCCCACTTGAAATAGTGCACACCGATCTGGACACCTTCCTACTAACATAAGTTCGTATTGAAATCTAAAATATGCAACGGTATTTTTAAGAACATAAATCATAAATTAAATTCACACTTTACATATAACTTGGAAAATTTCAACCTTCAACTCCCTTTAAAATACAACGATTACTTTTTTTATTAAATCTTTTTTTTTATTCTTAATAATGGCATGGACTCGCTTGAGCTTGCCAACTTTATAAAAATCCACATACCGTGGAGTGAATTAAGTGGTGAAAAAAATTTGTTCCTTTTGTTTTAACCAAATCGAGAAATTAATTAATTAATAAATAATGATTAAACCAATTAAAACACCAGTGATCTAAAGTCGTGGGTTCCCACTTCCCACGGCGTCACGGGTTCAATCCTCTCCTACCTGAGTCCTTCATCATTGCACAGGCAACATTAAAGATGACGCGACCCATCTGTTCGATATGTTGTGTTATCCACATGCAAAACCTAAAGAGCATTTTATCCCGAATATATATACAAAATAACGTACACGTCGTGCTGCTAATGAGAATCTGCACAATACATCTACGAAAGTAGGTGGGTAGGTACCTTGCAATGATATGAAAATGTGCTGTATCACGCTACTATGACATCATAGAAATAATAGGTAGGTACTTACAGATTCTTCACCTAAATACCGGAAAAGCCTTGAGACGTTTCTAGGCCCACCGAGTACCTACCTACCAAGCAGGTAGGTCAGTTCAATGACAACCCACCGTCCGTCATTAATGAGGTGAAGATGATGCAAGATGTTGGATAGTTTGTAACTAAGTTAACGGCCCTCTATACTAGCGATAGAAGTGTTGTGCAATCCATGAATCAATTTAAGAAAAGCTATGAATCGTCAAAACGTCTTACAAATCCGGTTGTAATATTTAATCGTTGGAGAATATAATATTAACGAATCTTAAAATGAAACATTAAAACGAAAAAGACACAGAAAATAAATCAGTCGCATCTGGGAATCGAACCCAGGACCTCTGTCCTAACCGCTGAGCTAATGAAACCTGATTATTTTTAGTAATTTTAATCAATATCGTACTCCAAATTTAAGTCTTACCAATACTATCCTCAATTAATTCCCATATAACTTGCTGCCATCTTTCTGTATGAAGTCAAAGTTCTGCCAGAATATATTGGCAATAATGAACTCTAATTAAAAATACAGTGGCTTTAAAAATATATTTTAAAAAATAAAACAATAACTTGCTGCATAATTTACTGCATATAAATGAAATCGGTATTCGACTAGATAACTTAGAAGCGTTAGAAAGAAGGAAAGTCAAAAACACAAGTAGTAGACTCATTAATAACCAAATAAATTTATACAAAAGTCCAATTCTTAAATTATTACCAATAAACAAAGTACACACCCTTCCCGTTCAGGTACCTGCTGATCTCCCACCCTTGGCCCGTCACTCGCCTGTTTTTATCAATCTATAACACATGTGTGTCTTAGTTCATAGTTTAGTTGTACACTGCCCTGAAGAAGCTACGGTAGTAGCAAAACCCGGTTGGCAAAAGTATAAATAAAAGTGATGTAAACAAAGTTATTGTTTTATTTTTTAAATTATAATGTCACATCACCAAGTTACCGCTTCATATAAAAATATATTAAAAATATATATTCATATAGATCAGCAAACGCTGATTCTGAATATATAACTTTTATTACATGTAATTATACGTAGAATTGATAAATCTTCATTTAAAAGTGAATAAAAAATCATCTGAACAAAACATCTTTTTTATGTTGGTACCATTGCATTTGGAAAATCTGACGTCACGTGCGCATTCTGTTTTTGGATTAGTATTGTCATTTTTATTTTTCGAGTTTGTTTTGTATTTAAATATGTTTTTTTTTAGTTATGGTGAAATTTATACTTAATGTGGATGACTTTAAGCTTATCGTTGTTCAATATAAAAAAAAAACTATTATTAATGCAAGAAATTAAAGTATTCCTGAGCAAACCAATTATCAATACGGATATTATGATAATGTTAATGCTCAATACTAATATTATTCTTTAAGGTAAAATTTCTAAAAAGGTACATAAGTTTATTACTTTTGTATAGTGATGGTTTACCATGAATAGAATATAAAATTATGGGCGGTAAATCTCATCCTTGTTTTGACATTTGACCTTCTAACCTCAAAACTGATCAAAACCGACCAGCCCTAAATTTGGAGCGTTTTGGCGAACTTTGAAAAATTTTAACTTCGAAAATTATTTTTTAAATACGGAAACCAACTTTTGAAAAAAAAACGAAATATGCTGGTAATTAAGATTGAACTTCATTATTGATAAAAAAATAAAAATTGGACTGGAGCTCCTTATTATTAATATATTATGCTTTTCTTTCGATTCCCATGTTCCAATATCTAAAATATATTTGCTAATTACCTAACTTAATAATTTTATAATGCATCGTTCATTAGCTTACAGTATTAATGTCCTAGAGTCCTATGTTAATCGTCGTGTAGACGGGATTAGTAGAAATGGTAATTTCCCCTCATATGCAAAATAGTCTACAATTCGATTCGTACCATATTGTGTCCTTTTTACGTGTATTCAAAGCTGTTCTATTTTATCAGCGCGGAGATGTGCAATGCCAAAAATGCAGCAAAAACCGCGGCAGTGGGTTTAATCTGCTAGTAATGTATTAATATAAATAAATATGGGATTAAAAAGAAAAATGTATAATACGTTATTTTCGACATACGAGTATTAATAACTTAAATCTAATATTTTATAATGGACTATGTAATATACGAGGTGTGTTCAAAAGAAGAGGTGAATTTTGAATTTTCGCGGGCTGTGTATATTCGATTATCGATTTTTTTATTATTTATGTTGGTACACATATGTTTATCATATGTTAGTATTATCAGCCATTTTGGATCAGTGATTTGTTTTTGACAACTGGAAAGGTTAGTCACGTTTTGTTTATTCTTCGATTTCTTACTAAAAAAAAAATTTGTAAAAAATCGTTTTTTTTATTTTTT